>PVIC010001715.1:22279-87131 GCA_004025085.1 Thryonomys swinderianus | reverse complement strand
TGCCTCCCGAGTGCTGGGATGACAGGCGTGAGCCACCACGTCTGGCACTGTGGTATGCGGTGTTGATTGTTGGTGGGCGTGTCTCCAAGCCCAGCATTATATGTGGTGACCAGGGATCGAACTCAGGTCCTTGCGCTTGCGAGGCAGGCGCCGGAACCACTGAGCTAACCCTCTGGCCCAATAGTTAAATCTTGAAAGGAGCCTATATATCCATCAACAAATGAATAAAAAAAATGTAGTACTAGACAATTTCCATAAAGAAAGGTAAACTTAAGTCATTTGTAGGAAAACAAATCCATCTTGAGAGTGTTAAGGGAAACGAATCAGACGTACAAGCTTAAACATCACATAATTTCTAATATAGGAGAAGTCCAAAGTTTAAGTCATTTTTTTTCAAAAGATAAGCAGTAATAAACAGGGAAAGAGACCTTTTAGAACTGGAAAGGGGATCCAGAGACAAAGGTGAGAGGAAGAAGAGTGAAAAGGAAATAAGAAATAACATATGTTAAGTACACATGCCTACCCTCAAGATGAATGTAAACATTGTGTATTAAAATACATACTAACAAATTTTTTTTAAAAAAAGGAAAAATTCCTTCTGAACTTTTGATCAGTATTCCCCATCTTTACATCACTGGTATGAAGAAAGGATCAGGAAAAAAGCTTTCTGGTGGTCTGGTGTGTCATAACACTGTGGTAACCCAGAAAGCCAAAAGAAGTAATTTACAGTGATTGTGAATAAAACTATAGCAAAAGGACTGGATTCAGTCTCTTCTGGCAGTGTGCGTTGTGTGGTCCTGGGCCTTCCTCACTCTCCCACGCCCCGTCATCCTTCCTCAGTGACAGACGAGCCGTCCTTCATTCTCCTTTACCCCTTCTCTTCCTTTCCCCAGGCTCTTCCATCTACACCTTCCTGAAACCAATCCATCTTATCTATTGCTTTCAAATCCACTCATTTTTTCATGTTTTCTATCTTAAAAGAAAGTGAAAACTGGTCCTTTCCCTGTATGAATTCAAATGACTCTAAATTTCTTTTCCTAAAAACATCCATTTGCATTGAATCATAAGGGACATGAGATACAATGTTGAATGAGTAATTCATCAGGCTGACAGTAACTGGGAGAGTCTCCAAAGCACACTAGGGAGTAAATACCACTTTGAAAGTTGATTTTTTTTCATGTTTAAAATTATAATAATCATGTTACCTGTGTGCTTTTTATTGAAATAGTGTCAGATAAGAAACAATTAAGTTTTTCACTCAATATAGAATATGTTCAGAAAATGTTTGAGGCTGGACTTGGCCTTTGGTTGTAACCAGAAACTGATTCCCCCACTTCAGAGGAGACTTTACACTTTGAGCTCTTCACTCCTCACCTCCACAGATGCTCAGTCTCCCTCCAAGAGGGGTGTCTGTGAGAATCATCCTCAGAAGAGAACCTCATTTCAGGAAAACCCCAAACAATTAAATCTGATAATGCTGAGTTTACTAATATAAATCTCCAAACATCTCTACATTCTTCCCTTTTTAGATATCTCCAAAAACATCAATAGCCCTTCATCCCACAAACAACCACAGTGTTTCTCTTCCAATGGACACAAATGGCCAGAGCTGAGAAATCTTAAAAGTCCATAAAAAACTTAGAGTTGAATAAGGTCCTTACCAATAGAAATGACACTTGTAAATAATGAGACAAAGCAATAAATGTCAAAGGTTTTCAAAGCGCCTCTCCATAATTTCCATCAGTGTATCTCCCAATTCTCAACACTCCCCCCATCCACACTGCAGGGAATAAACAATCAGAACAAAACTAAATGTTTGTTATAGAGTGTCATAAAAATAAGAGAGGGAAAGGAAGAAAACCACTGTGGCAAAATTGTAACATTTACTTAGTACTGTTCTTGCTAATTTCTGTAAACCTAAAATCATTTCAAAGTAAAAACAAAACCCAAAATAACAATGACAAAGTATCCTGGTGCTTCCTTCTGTAATTCTTATGCCATGGAATCCACACACCCCACTGTCCTACTCCTTCTTTATTAACTCAGCACTAACAATGGAATATCCTGAAGTTGCAAAACCATCACCTGTGTCCTCTTTGTTCAGATCAACATTTCCACCCTGTCTTCCTGAAACCATGAATTTTTACAGGATGAAACTGAGGGATTTTCTTAGTCTGTCAGTGCTCTGTTAGCTCCAGATCGTCTACAGGTACCTACATGCATCCACTATGCTGGTTTTTCCTGTGACTGACGAAGAAGGAAGTATTATTGACTTTGTCTAAAATTCAGAATTCTTCTCCCAGTGGGCCCACACTATATACATACACCTCAGCCCCAACTCTTAAAATAACAACTACAGAGTGCCAGGCGTGGTGGCTCACACCTGTAATCCCAGCACTCAGGAGGCAAAGGCAGGAGGAATGCTGAGTTCCAGGCTTGCCTGGGCTACATAGTGAGTGCAGGGCCAGCCTCAACTACAGAGCCAGACCCTGTCTCAAAAATAAAATAAAATTAAATTAAATTAAATGAAACTAAATTAAATTAAAGCTACATCTGGCATCCCCAAGGCTGTGAAAACTGGTACTCCCTGTGTGCCACATAATGCCTGAAAGAACTTCTTAAAAGATACCATTGATGTCTTAGAACATCAGATCTCAGGGCATCCAAATACACCAAATGTATCTGTGATGTCACAAAAGAACACACCAATCTCTAAATTTCTCCCAACCTTAGCACTAATACATATTTATGTGGCTTTCAAAAGAAAAAACTCCAAATATGTTACAGAGTTGGAATTGTATGGAGTTGGGCCTTTTTAAATATTTTCATCTGAAGAATGGCTTTATATCCCCTCTTTAGGCAGTCTAAAATACTAGGAAAATAAACATAATAAAGACTGGAAGGAAGCAGAGTAATCTTTCAGCATTTACTTAAAGTGCTAAGACTTTATAAAGCCCATAACTCCCCTCCCAAATGGATGAAAAATTTGTCAGTGCCAGTTTTCCACTTCCAGACAGAACCAAAAATAAGTTGGGAATTAAGGGCTGGAGGAAATTATTTTGGAAAAGGGAAGCCAAATCTAAAAATAGCTTACTAGAAAACAAAGTGTGTATTAGCCTCTTATTGATAAGTAGTGAACTCATGGAATGGATAAGCAAAAGGAAACACAGACTTCTACCCAGCATGCTGGCATACCCGTGGCATGGGCTGAGCATTATCGTCTCGGGCCTGGTCTGGATGGACGTTGAGCTGTTCTGTGCTCTGACTCTGCCTAACCTGTTATCCCATACATGCTGGCCTGCTCCCTTCCCCTGCTGAACTTCACACTCTTCTGCAGGGAAGACTCCATTTCTTTCCATATCTCAGTCCTTAATGTATGAGAGTCTCTCAACTATACTGACTTCACATACTTTATTTTGCTTAAATTCTTTGCACTGCACAAATCTATCACCTGCAAGAATTGCCAGAGGTGGAACCCTCTCCAAGTCAAACACTCAGCAATGTGCCGGGTGCTTGCTAAGCCCAGAGTTCTGCCAGGACAGTCCAGCCCTTCCTGGCGCTGGTTAGTTGAGAAACTACATCCCTCACGCTGAAGGCTGCCTGGATGATTATTCCCTCTTTCTCACTCTTTTCTTCTACAGATGCTTTTTTGAATATTTCTTTTATTGGACTGTTGAGAGTTCATGTTTTACCTACTCAGATGTGGGTTACAACCATTCAACAAAACACGTTGATCTTCTACTCCTGAGCTGGCCCCAGAGTTGGAAATGCAGAGGTTGATCACAAAGGAGACATCGTTCCTGCTGGTGTGCAGCACATCTGGTTTCAGAAATCAGCACGTATTTAATAGCATTTGGAGAAATGATATGTCTGATGATACAATGAGCCTCAGCTCAAATCCTGTTAACCCTTTACACATACCCACCACTAGACAGCATTTCTTACAAGGAGCAAAAACTTAATGAGTACCCACAAGTTGAAAGCCACTGAGCTGAAAATGAGGCTTAAATGAAGGAATGTAAGACACGCTTCCTACTCTACGGTAAAGGGTCAGCATAATGACCTAGGAGAATTTGATTTCTCTTTGAGAAGGTCAGGTGGAAATGTATAAAAAAGTAATTAACCACTCGGGGAAAGCTGTGATCCAAGAATATCCATTTCTATGAAAGAAATGAACTAGAAGTCAAGGTACAGCTACAGGTAGAATTCCAGATGCTGTCAAACCCACATGGGGGATTTCCCAGCATGAAACTCTTAAGTCCAACCGCATGGAGACAGGCTTTCTCTCCATCATGCAGAACACTGCTAGAACTCCTTTAATCCACCCAGGTGGTCAGCCACTGCCAGGGTGAAGTTCAAAGGGGAACTGGAGCCCACATGGATGGAAGTTCCTGCACTCCTCTGGGAAGCCCTAGGAAGCATCTCAAGCATTGCCATCTGTAGGGGCCCATGTCCTCCAAGCCAAGCTGCACGGGATGAGCAGTGTCCTTCTTTGGCTCGAAGTTAACAGCTCTGCCCTCTTCCCTCCCAGAGAGGTGGACCTTCAGCTTAGATTACTTTCCTTCACTTGATCCTTCTCCCTAGGCAAAGAGGGCAGCTGGTGTCATTACAGCTGCCACTAGCATCCAGCAAGAGCACAGGACTATTTATTTCTGGTCCTCAGAGAACTGACCTTACTAGATTCCAGCATTGGCCAGTACCAACTCCTGGAATAAACTAGCTGCACCTCCCAAGAGCCCTTGCATTATAGGTGCTGACAGTGAGTTCTCCTAATCCTAACAGGAAGCTGAGGGAGCCCAGCCATAAGCAATAGGAATATGACACTAGGTACCAAGTTCAAACATCAGGTCTGCCTCAAAAGAGAGAGTTCATGCTCACAATGGAGAAGCAGCTACCCTGACAGTTCCTAGAGAGAGTATCCTGGACAAAGTGTGCACCAAGATGATTAAATTCCTTCACAGCTTTGAGGCTCTTCTGTGAGCTCCCCTAGCCAGGCTCACAGGAGCAAACTTCAGATGTTTCCATCCTTTGACATCCCAGTGCCAGTCACAGGTCACAGGAGCAATCTGAGGATGTGGCCTTGGGGACCTGTGCAGGGTCTGCCTTAAGCAGAGTCCCCAAGGCAGTAACCAAGATATGAACTAATGAGATCGCCTAGGAAGACCAGAATCCTCTCTCTGGCACCTCCTTGGACCCAAGCTTGGGCAGGGCAGAGTGCCAGTATCTCCTATCAGATGGACCTGTTAGAGATGTCCAGGCTCACGGGAGTGGTACTTCTTCCTTCGGGAAAATACATTATCTGGGAATCACAACTGAGCCCGTGTAAGCTCCTGCCCAACATCCCAGATCTGGCCAGGTGGTTCAAGCCATGCCTGTGAGCATTTCCTCACACTGAAGTGCTACAGAGCTATGCCCAGGGGCCACAGGTATAAGGAGACTGGAAGGTCTGGTTTCCAGGGTACCACTCGTCCTCTGCCACAGTGCATCCCCCGGGACTGTCCGCACTACACCAGTGCTCTCCAGAGCTGCTGGCCACTTGGTGATTCCCAGCCAAGCATGCTCCAGGGTGGCCCAGGGACACTCATGGTACAGATGTCCCCCAAGCCTGAATCCTAATTTCAGACTGCAAGAAAGGGAGAGTAGTCACATAATCTTTGGAAGCTACATCTAGAACCATCTGCATCTTTATTTCCTAGGACCTCAGATTCTTGCTGTATACACTGTATGTGAAAAATCCAACTCCTGCCCTCACAGGCTTGCAACTATGCTGGCATTGGTAGCATATTCCCTGAAACATCTGAAGTCTGCTCATCTGAGCGTGGCTAGGGGAGCTCACAGAAGGGCCTCAAAACTGTGAAAGAATTCAATCATTTTGGTGTACACTTTGTTCAGGACTCTCTCAAGGAAGAGTGACGCCTCCTAAGCAGGCTCTAAGAAGATGAATGTGGACCTGAGGCATCCTGCCAGCTGGGGTGTGGGGGTGGCCCAGGCTAAGTGTGGTCTAGAGGTGATGGTCCAAGAGGTGGAGCCCTCAGGGTTGCCATGGGAAACAGATCTTTAGGTGGAAGCTTCTTTTAAATTGAAATAAAGACCTGGTTAGCCTTTTAGGAATGTCAATGCCCCGTCACAGTCAACTACAAGTAGAACAAAGCCTCATTTCAGTGAGGGAGTGAGGGAGCCTGGGAAAAGGATATCACCCCTCCCTGGCACCCTGCACCTCCTAGAGGCCTGAGATCTTTTCCCACTGTGAGCTGCACCCACACCCACAGCCCAAAGGACAATTGGAGCAAGTATAGGATGGTGCAGAAAAGAACTAAGCAGTAAGAAAAGAAATCCAGACATTCAAATATGTGGTAGCCGAAACTTAGATGATTAAATTGACAAACATCTAAGTAAAACAGGAGGACACAGAGAGGTGAATTAAGGTACAAAAGAGTGAACAATTAGAAGGTAGGATTAAAAAGGCAAAAGCAAGAGACAGAGGAAAGGGAAAGAAGAAATAAATCAAATTAGGAAAAAAAATTGTCTGGAACTGAAGAACATTAAAAGTATCATTTGAGTGCCTGACATAATGAAAGGAAAGAGTTCTACATATTGGCTCATTTTTGTGGTGTCTCAGCTCCGGAAACAAAGGGAAGAGATGGGGGAGGGAGTGAAACACTCAAGAGAGTGACGCCTCTTTAACAGGAAAGAAAACAAAGCAAATACGACAGAGAGTTGAGTCCTCCATGTCCTGTAGATACCAGCTCAGAAGCCTGTTCATCTTCCCATCCTCTGGGCCTTGAAGTGGAAGATAAGCTTCTCCCAGAACTTGCCTTCTGCATTTCCTTGCCACTCAATGGTAATGTGTCAGTACACCACAATTACAATCAGGTCTGGACTCTTTGGCAACAGCAATGCAAGATTTGCTGTTCTACCTACATAAACTTCCCAGCTCAACTTCTCGGAGTCATTTGGATGGACAAGTTCTGCTCTTTTTCTGTTGTTATTATCACCTTAGAGTCAGTTGCATAGTAAATCAGAACTGGGTTCAGAACTAAACTGTCTTTTCAGGAAATGAGCCTACCATGTGAGGCTGGGCACAGATGGAGACCAGGTCTCACCCTCGTGGGGTGTCGGCAGAGTAGAATAGATTTTCTGGGTCTCACATTTAACATTTGTAGCCTTTCTTCAGGCTGGATGTAAAAGCTAAGAGTTCCTGGACTATATGTTCTGTGCAGCACAGATTCAAGTACTGGGTTTGAGGCAGAGACCCTTGGCACGGTACTAGACATGCCCTCGGGTAGCAGGATTTAAGGTGAACATCCTCTGAGGGTGAGGATTTAAAGGGGATGGATCCTTTTCTGTCCCCTGTCTTCATCTCCATCCCATCCCCTATCACTCTGCTGTGGCTCCCACATTTCAGAAATGTAATGGATTATCTCAAGAAAGAATTTAAAGTATTAGTCATTATCTTTTTCTTCCCCCACAGGGGAGAGGTGAAGTAATTCATTTTCTTGGAAAAAAAGAAAACACATGCCATTATGAACTGCATAAAATCTTATTATAAACATGAAATAGTCAGCACTGGTACTTTCTGAATGTTCCCCTTTGGGCTAAAAACAGAAAGAGCTAAATTACAAAATTCTATTTCTCTCTAAAATGGGACAAGTCCTAAGTTTATTTGATAACTGTGTATGCACGCTGGCTTGTTCTAGGGAGAAGCAGAAGATGTTGATTTCTATTCTTCTCCTTGAAAAAGTTATCACAGCACTAAGAATTGTATGTGTGCCAACAAACCTTGAAAGCCATCTCTCCTGCAGTCCTAAAGTTTTATTGGATCACTGACCTGACCGAAAGATGGGGTCATTCCTAACTGTCGTGAAAGCCTACAGCACCTTGTCTGAGTTCAGTCATAAAACTGAGAAGCTCTAACAATATTCCAGAGGGACATTATTGCCAGATTTATAAAATCTAGGACAAAGATGCCCAAGAGAGCTGGGCGTGGTGGCTCACGCCTGTAATCCCAGCACTCGGGAGGCAGAGGCAGGAGGATTGCTGAGTTCGAGGCTTGCCTGGGCTACGTAGTGAGCTCAGGGCCAGCCTGAACTATAAAGCAAGACCCTGTCTCAAAAAAAAAAAAAAAAAAAAAAAAAAGATGCCCAAGAGAAAATATTCTGATGTGGGCCTTGAAGTGGATGCTAATTTTAATTTGTGAAAGCTAATTATAGAATGATACATCAGATCATTTTAAAATGTAACTAATTTCCTGTATTTCCTTTAAGTTCGTATGAATTCACATGGTTTATACAGATGATTTGATGACCTGTTATTCTTCATTTCTAGGGCTAATGTTTCTGTGTGAAAGTTATTATGAAGACAATTATTTAAAAGTTATACTGTATGGTTATAATTTTTATTGTCTGTGCTTTTTGTATGAGTAACATATTAATCTGAGACAAATTTTCTGCTTTCTCTGAGCATTTCTTCTCTTGAAGACAAATAATACTTCATATTGTTGGGTCAATCTCTTCTAGAAACTTCAAAGCAGTGTTGAAAAATCAGCCAGTGTTTGTGTTGTCCTGTTTAAATTATATGCACTTAGCAACCATATGACTCTGCTGAATATCTTACAGACCTCTGTTCCTGCAGATAACTGAGTGGAAAACTCTAAGAATAAATAATGAGTGAATCTAGTTGATTCATTTGTCTAAAACATATGCTCTGATGTAAGAAGAACCTTTCAGATCATTTTAGGATCAAATTTGAAAATAGTTAGTCAAACTTCTGTAGGGTTACATTAAGAAATAGGTTCATTTTGGAAATAGTAATTTCATTTTCACTTCATGCAGGGTAACAGAAACCATGATGTGTTGTTTCAAAATTTATCTCACTTGGTAATAATTTGGCTTATCAAATCTTAGACTGATGGGTTTTATCAATTTGGAGGGGAAATTTTTGCCCATATGTCTTCAATATGCTGTGGCTTCATTGTCCTATTTTCCTTTTAGAACTGTTACCTCATATATGTTAGAACTTTTCACCAAGTCCCATGTAATTTATGCTCCTTTCTATATTTTTCATTCTTTTTTTCTTTCTTATTCAGACTGGATATTTAGCAACAATTTAGTGGTTAAAAACTACTCAGTTGTTTTCCAGTCCAATAATGCTTTCTGCTCCTAGTTGTAATCAGTCATTATGATTACCTATTGAGTACTATATTTCATACATTATATCTCAGTTATAAAATATCTATTTGATTTTTTTCATAGATTCCACTTAGGTGAAATTTTTCATTACATTATCTATTTTTCAAACTTATTAATTAGTTATCTTACATTTATGTCTGGTAAGCATAGTATCTGAAATACCTGTATCTTTCTACAATCATTTTGGTCTTTTGGATTTTAGTTACTTCATCTTTCTTAGAATCATTATTTTTATTGAGTGGCATAAATAATGTTTTCTTACCCCAGAGAAGCAATCATTGTGTCATCTCTCATGCCACCCAGTCTTGAAGCCAGCTGACTACACACTAAACCAAAAATAAAGCCAAAATAAACCTTCCTTCCTTTAATTTATGGGTATCAGGTGTTTTGTCAAGAAATTATTAAAACAGTCGCTAAAACAAAAACATTTGTTTGATACAGTTCTGAAGGTTTAAGACCCAGACCAACACGCCAGCATTACTACATCTGCTGAGGGTCTCCTTCAAATAGCAGACTTCCGACTTCTTAATGTATCCTCAGCTTAGGGAATCCCTGTCATAATAACATTCATACTGCTCATGCGGGCTCCAGCCTCATTATCTACTTAGCTCCCAAACCCCACCTTCAACTTCATTATGCTGCAGATTTTAATTTCAATAATGAATTTTTAGAGGGACATGAAGATTCAGTCTACAGCAGTATCCAAGACTGTTGATGGTTCCTTTCTGTATTTTCTCAAACTAAGAAGTTCATATTATCTTTCACTCACCTTTGTTTGCTAAATCAGTACTTTTACCCAGATTTCATTACATGCAGGACTCTAATGATTTTCCTCTTGGACTCTAGTGATCATTCATGCCCATGAATATATGTTTCTATGAAGCTTCATTGACTAATTTCTGTTCTCCCAATCCACTCACTCCTTATTGCCTGTCATATTAAATTTACTTTTTTATTCGATGTTGAGAAATTGCAAAAGTCTTGTCCACCCTATTATTCCAAGTTATTTTCTGTTATTTTTTCAGCCTAGATTTTTATGATGAATTAGGACATCCAAACTGGATATTCATGGACTGAGACAAACGAATTAAAGACTCAGGTTAAGGTGCAAAGTACTTTTAGTTTGCAAAACTTGCTTTGTCTCTATATTGTGCCTCTGAATTATTTATAAAGCCTTCTCCAACAGTCTGCACTTCTGGTCTAAATGTTGGACATTCTGGTAGTTTCCTGCATTTTCTCTTTGTAGCTTCCTTTTGTAATCAAGTTCGGTGAGATGATTATAGCTTAGAGCTCTGTCTTTCTTCTGTTTGTAAGTAGGAGTTAATGTGTTGGATGAGAACATGGTGGGCTTTAGAAAGAGAACAGACTTAGATGTCATATTGATTTCTGAGACTGAGTGTACAAGTTTTCACTTTAGATTATTAGACACCAAAGAGGTGCTTTCCTTGGCAAGATCTATAAGAATGTCAATATCTGAAGAAAAATATCACCTCTCTCAATGATCATCCTCACCATTGTGGATAAATAACTTATGTTTCTGTGGTTAAGCAGAATTAGGAGGAGACTAAAATGTATTTGCAGATTTCCACAAATACTAAAAGTCACATTCCCTACTTTTTTGTGTAGACAAACATAATAACATGTTTTATAGTTTTCTCTGAGTGAGAGTAAAGCACACTTTCTACATGAATTATGTACTTAGGACAGCACCAGGGAGTTTCCACACTGTCTGCTGCAAATGATATGTTCAGACCCACAGCTGAGCTTCCCCCCTACAGCCCTATGCTTGAGCTCATTCCTTCCTCAACACTTGTCTAATCCTTCCCTACCAGAAGGCCAGTGCTATTATAGGTTTTCTCTGAATCTTCCCACTCTTCAGGCCCTTTCTCGCTTAGCGTTTAGATTATTTCCAAAAACTGGGACCATGGTAGCTTTTTGCTGAGATTCTGGTTCTCACCCATCCTGAGTAAGATTTCCCTCTCCATTTTGGAGTTAAGTTTGTGCATAGTGTTTATTTTAGCTAATGAAACTTGAGTGAAATTGACATGTACAGGTACATAGGACAGATACAGTAAGAGACTATAGGGAAGTCTCCACACTTGTCCTTCTCTCTGAGACCATGGTCATCAACTGAAGACCTCAGTAATAGAGCCAGGAGAGTAAATGGAGACCCTTGCTTATTTGTGTTGACATGGAAGTTGAATGAGAAATGAACCTTTGTTTAAAATCAGGAAGATTTGTGGGTCTTTTTCTTACTGTTGTGTAACATGGGACTTGTCCTGACTGAGTCAGGTTACTCACAAACTTAAATATCAGTACTTTGATTTCTAGGAAGCCATAAAACTAACTTCTTTACTTCTGTTGCATACTGATTTCTTTTTAGTAGGCACTGACATTTTCTTTAGAAGTACTGGAGTCACTGATGGATGATGTCTCTGTGCCATGGAACAATAAGATTCTGTATAAACATTTCCTTAATTTAAAAAAGGTGCTGAGGAAATCACTGTTAGCAGACACTCATATTTCTGATAATGTCAGGGATTTTAATTAAAAGAAAGATCTGTGCAAGGAAAGCCTTTATCTACATCACTAGTTTATAAATTTTTCCAAAATTTGACAAGTTTATCATCAGCATAGTTCACAGGAGAAAGAAAGTGGCACAAGTATTTGTATAGGTGGTTAAAAAACACAGGCTGTTGACTAATCAAGCTGTGATGTTTCTCTGGATGCTGACACATTCTTGGCTTCTACTGTCACAGGACTTTCCAGGACTTAACTCCCAATTGGTCAGCTTTCCCTGTATGCCAGATGCTCCAAGTCAAGACCAGGGCCTCCAGGGAGCAGCTGTTAGTGCTTCCTGGGGCCATTTATAGCAGTCTTTTCATTTGAAGAGAATGGGACTTGCTGATAAACTGATAACTGAATTGCTTAATCCCTTTTTGGAAAAACTGAGTGAAGTCTCTTCTTTGGGTAAAGTTATAGGGATCTTGTAGGTCAGAACTAACGCCCTTGGCTTTCTGACAGGTCTCATGGTTAAGACTTTCCCAATCGCTACTGGGTTATCTTCCATCATTGCTATAAAGGCACTGCAATCAACAAGGAGTCACACGACCATTTTGCTAGGATGAGCAATCCAAATGGGTGGGTTCTGCTCTATCATTTCCTCCAGCTTGATCTTCTCCACTGTCACATGGATTTGCTTGCTCCCATTGTCACAGCTATGAGCAGGGTTCTAGTTTAACAAAGCCTGAGCCCGTACCACTAATGCAAGCTTCCTGGGCAGATTTCCTGCCACTAGTAAGCTCTTCCTTCTTTTTGCAGAAGCACATATGGATCATACAATATAAAATGGATTTGGTTGAGAGTGATGAATAACTGGGAAGGAAGGACACCAAGACTTAAGGAGGAGAAATGGTGAGTCTCATGATTAACTAGAACTCACAGATTTAGAAGCCACCCTAGAGCGCCCCCCTCCAAATCCCTCTTCCTTCTTAGGAAGGAATTAGAAGGACTATCACCACCTAAGGACTAAGTGCAGAATTGAACAGCAGTACCAAGAAAGGAGTGTCCCAGCAAACCAGCACTGTTCATAAGAAAGATGGAGGTGGATGGCAGGAAACACTTCCCAGAAGAGTAAGGTGCTTATCTGACAAACAACTGGGGCCTGTTACCCAGAGCAGTAAGAATCTTCCCCCAGTGTCAGTGTCTTCCAAAACTGCCATGATACTCACTGGATGTCTTAGTCTGTTTTGTGTTGCTATAACAGAATATCACAACCTGACTAATTTATAAAGAATGGAAATGTTCTTTGTTATAGTTCTGGAGGTAGGAGAGTCCAACACCATCATCCTACGGGGCCTTTTCCTGTCATCCTGCGGCACAAGGTGGGAAGGGGAAGCAGCAAAGAGGGTGTTTCAGGGAAACTGATATGCAGTTTAATAGACAAGCTATGGAGCCAGCTCCTCAGAAGAGCTCCCAGCACTAGCCCTGGAGACCACTGGAAGAAAGGATAGTGTCAGAATTGAAGAGATGGAATATCCCAGCTGGGCTCCGGGAGATTGAGAGAGGGCACAGAGGACTGTAACGGAGGAAAATTTTGTTCAAGACGCCTGATGGGACACACACCAGGTGGTACAGTCTCAAACAGCAAGAGTGATGACAGCCAAGGCCATGGTGTCCCCAATGTCAAAACAGCAGGAATCCAACTTAGCCCAGCCGGCAGTCTCTGGATCTCTAGATTGAGAGAAAGTGCTCAATCAGAGGAGCGAGCAGGAGAGAAAAAAGAACAGGCTGAGAGTAAAACTTTCAGAGCTTCTAAGATATTTCTGGTAAGTAAGAAAGGATGTCATGGTCTCTTTTATGATCAACTCCTGAGTGCTCAGGCAGCACCTGGCACAGAGAAGATACTTAATGTATATTTGTTGACTAAACACATAAATGTACTGCATGGATGGCTGGTCTAAGATGCATCGTAACAAAGGGGACTGTTGCCAAGTGTGCTGGAGGCGAGATCCAGGAATGTGCTTCTCCTCAGGAGATTTCTATAACACATTAGCAAGTTGAAAAGTTTGAGAACTTCTCAAGGACAACGACTTGCTTACCTCTCCTTCCTGCAGTTTTTGACATATTTATTTAGTCAGCTTCTCTCTGACCTTGCCACCGCTCCTGCTCCCATGACACACTCTGGCACTTGAGGAACACAACTCCCTGGAAGGGGCAAGGATTAAACACCTGGAAAGGTGCTGAAATCAAGCCAAGATAAAGAGATGATCTGAGCTCCTGGGTCTGAGCACAGTGGGGGCTGATAAACAGTGCAGGACAGGCCCAGAGAGGGGAAACAGAGATACCCTTGCCCTTTGGTGGGTTTACCAAGGAAAATAACAGATTCCCAATGGGGAAATGTTGTGAGGGCATGACATTCTAAAAGGTGTAGTGCTCCACTTATTCAAGGCCCAGTTGGCAAGGTCTACTCAGAAGGCATCTTATGAATAGCTCATGGCCTTTGCTAGACCCACTGGATCTCTTCAGAGATGTATCATAGGTTGCTGGAAACAAAGTCCATTTTGTGTAAATTTTTACTTCCTTCCTTCTCCCTCTCCCTTTTCTTTTTTTTCAATTCCAGATAATTATACATTAGTTTTAGAAATTTTCAGAAAAATACATATCCCTGATTTGAATATCAGCATCAGAGTTTTTAACTTTAAAAAAAATTAACCTTTCCAGGAAATTCTTATATTTCTTGTTTAGGACTGAACTATGTATTGGGCTTAGAAAATTATATAGCTGATGGACATTCTGTGGATTTGGAAAGTGGGTTTTCCTATTTTTCCACTGCTACCTAGGAAGATGTCAGACAAGAGACTGCCCTGAAGACCCAGCAGGTTCTAGACCTCTTCCCCATGTAGATTCTGAGGTGGTAGCCCACATGCTACATTTCTACTCTTGATAACAGGAGGCAATGATGGAGACCTCTATGCTTTCATATAGCTCCAGCAGCCACTGTAAAACTTCAGTCTCCATGTTCACCAGTTACAGTTCCATCTGCTCCCTCTTATGTGGGGTAATGATGTGAAAGTCCTGCCTCAAAGCTATAACAGACCCTTGAAAATAACTAATAATAAGAACAAAGCCCTGCCATAAATCCTAAATTCCCTAAGTGTCTAATTTCTTTCTGTGTTTGGAAAACTCCGCTATTCACAGAAAATTTTTATGACAGTGTTTATATAATTAAGATCCTTCCTTTCTTCCTTACTCTATTTTTTATCCCTCCCTTCCTTCCTTCACTAAATATCCATGTTATGCTAGGCTTTATTCAGATCATGTTTAGTAAACAAAATATAGAGTCACTGCACTCAAATACCTCCTAATTTTCTAAGCCATTTCCAAAAGAAAAGCTGAGAACAATGCAATAATGTTCACTTCCATATACAATGATATGAAGAAGTCAAACAATGTTTGGGGATGATTTTCTGACTCGTGACTCTTTCTCCTGGAGATTCTTCCTTCTCAAGTATAGGCCTAAGAAGACACAAGATGCCTAGGTCAGATACATGAAACTAGAACAATAGAAGCACCCAGATTATCAGCAGTTTCTCCTTTCCTATGTCCCAGTTTCCAAGAGAAATGCAAAAAGGGCCAGATGACTCTGAAGCACTCAGAGAACTGCATAATAGCAGAGTTTTGAGCTCAGAAAGCCCAGTGTCCATAGAAAATTACCCCACTCCCAACACTCTGGCCTTTTAACCTGCTTTACATCCAAATAAAATAAATCTAAAGTGAGATACAAGTGGTCTCTCTTCTCTAGGTGAAGGACCCAGATATCATTCCTATAAGACATCCCTCCCCAAATTACCTCCCCTTATTTCTCTCCCTCTACCTCCATGTCCTGCTCAGCCTGAGGGAACCAACCTCAGTTTCCGCTGATTTGTAGGTGCCATTTTTAGATACAGGTATCAAGCCGGAGCTGTTATGGCCCACATCTACATCTATCTTGCTTTGGTTTTTGATCTTTGGAGTCAAGAATGATGAAAAAGTTTAAGAGGTGTTAAAAGGACAAAGAATATAAGACAGAGACATTTCACAAAGCTTAAAATATTTACTACATCTCCATTTACAGGAAAGTTTGTTGACTCCTATTCTGAAAGTTATTGAGTCATATGGCAGGGGAAAGACATCATGAGAAAACCAGAGAACCACCCATTCCCAGAATGGATGGGGTGCTGGAGGACTATGAACTTCCACCTTTGCATTCCCTGAGGCGTCCCACTCACCTCCCTGGTAGAAGGCAGACCATGTGGTTTGCTCCTAAACTCAAATGCAGAGCTCTACAGTTATGAAACTGAACACACATGCTATATAGAACATATAATCATGTGAATTAAATTAGAAAAATCACCTAACAATGGGATTTATAGTCAGAATCCTAAACTGTGGCTTAAACACATTAAGAGGCCTCAACTCATTTTGCTCTCAGTGGAGCATAACTAGGCATCAATTAGGATATTTTAGATGATGTTCTCAGGTCTGGGGAATGAATCTTTGAGTGCCAGGAAAATCATGCTAAAGTGTCTGTGCGTGCAGGGGGCCGGCTGGAGAGCTGCTCTAACAGATGTCCTTTGTGTCCTCCAGCATCAGAACTGTGCTAAACCCTCTCTCTTCCAGGTCATCTTGGAGACCTCTGGTCTCAGAACTCATCTGTTAACATAAAGATCCAAGAGTTTTGCTCATGTAATTCCTACCTGTTGCAAACACGCTCTCAAAAATATTTTTAAAAATATATACCTGGGAATATTGATACTGACTTTAAAATGGCCATAGGGTGTTTCTTCTTCTGGCCCTCTGCTCACACAGAGGTTGATTTCTAGCCTCAGCCCTTGGCTTCTCCCTGTGGCCAGCAGTTTAGTAATATAGAACTTGACTTAATGAAAACCGATTGTTTTTCTAAATCAATAGTTGACTAAAAAATGTAAACATGCAAGTGATGGTTTGTTGCCATCTTGAAGCAAAATGACAATTTGAAGTCAAAACATTCTATCATTTCAGAAATAGATGTAAGAAGATGTGATATTTGAACGCTGTCTTGAAGGAAGGATGATACTAAATATTTTTCTTACATCCTATGGTTCTCACAAATACAACCAGCTGTGCACTTTTTGTGTGTGTGTGTGTGTGTTTTTCCTTTGGGGGGTTGTGTGGTTTTGTTGTTGTTGTTTCTGCTATTGTTCTTTTTCTTTTTTACTAAATTTTATATTTATTGGTACATGATATATACACATCATGATCACACTCAATATCGGGAATTTATACCAGTATATGACACAATGTGCACTTTTTTTGCAGTGATTTGTTCTCATATTTCATCAGGAAGGTTGCCATTGTGAGCCCACTGCAGCATGAGGGTAAATGGCATAGCTAAAATCAGAGCCTGACAACTTAAGCCCACCACTCCTACCATGTCTGATGCTGATAATTTAGAAACCCTAGTATGTGCTGGAAGCAGAATTAATATGGTCTGAGTCAACCTTAGACTTTGTTATTTGGGCTTCCTGGTGCATTTGGAATACCTCCAATGTGATGAACACAGAGAATTACCTTTCTAAAGGATTGTCTCAAGGTTCAAGTATAAAACATGCAAATTAATACCTTGATTGTGACTTAATTGACCAAGGGAGAAGGCCAACATTTTATTTTTCAAAAATTCCCAGACTGTCCTTGTGTGTGTTATTGTGTGATGAACAATAACATTGCTTTTTTGTCAGGCAGTGTTGAACAGAAAAAAATTATAAACCTTCAAAGATCATTTAGTTGGGTAGCCATTAACCAAGAGTTTTCACAGTTTACAGCAGTGATTTAAATATGATTCCAACCAAAATTTCTTTTGAAAAAGCAACAATTTGTTTTCCATATTCACAGGTGGTATTCAATGTCTGGGGTGTACAATAGGAAGAAATAAAGAGAAAAGAATTCATAATTAAAGTTACACAGATTTTGTTGTTCAATATACAAGTGCTGATGCAAAGATGTAAGCAGATTTACTGGGGCTTATACCACATTTTTTGAGTATGGCTGGGAGGAACACACAGTGACCCAGAATTGTTACTTTAGTAACTGCTATATCACATGCTAGGTTGCTCTTAATGTGATTTGTTTGAAATGATGAACAAAATGCCTAGTAATATCTCAAATACAATGTAAAATTTTCCCTTTGATGTACATAGTAATTGTGATCTTGAAAAATTCAGTGTTTAACTAAAATTGTGCAAAAAACACTTTCTAGTTGTATGTCAGAACGGGGCTCTAGGCTCAGAAACAGTTTTCTCCTTTCAAATAGTCTGATAAGATGTGAACAAGTTGCCTGACATTGTCTTTTACATGGTAGTACCTCTACGTTCATGGCCTCCATCCACTAAATGACTCTCAGAAAAAGAGACCTTTATACATTTCCAAAATGTCTCTAGGGATTGTATTGCTTTACTGAGAATCATGATAGTGGTTAGACTTTCAATAATGACTTTACAAATAATATATCTCTGGAATGAAGCAGTGTGGATAAAAGCTGTTTCAGCAAGCTCGTGTCTGCAAAGGTGTATGTATGTGAGGAAGCAGTTCACTGTTGGAGAGAAGATACTAAAGAAAACCAGCTATCACCTGAGTTCAAAAGAGGATGTGACCTGCATTCGGACACAGTAAGAGCAAACTTGAGAGACTCCCCTGCTGTTTATAAGAACCAAAGTTAATCTACACACGATGGTACATGCCTGTGATTGTAGTGCTCTAGAAAGCAGAGGAAGGACTGAAAGTTCTGGCCAGTCTGGGCAGCTTAGTGACTTACTGAGACCTTGCCTCAAAACAAACAAAAATGTAAAGACAAAAGAGCTGGAAATGTTGAACATTTTCCATGTGTGTGTTAGAATCCAATAACTTAGAAGTGGATCTTCCAGAAAATGTACGAGATTGGTTCCTGGAAGCTATTGTGAAAAGTGAGATTATCCAAGTTAGAGTGAGCTGCATTCACAGATATCTCTGCAAGACAGATTTCTCCGGAGTCAGTGAATGTCACAATGTTCTTAGACTTCTATTGAGCGAAGTATACCCACTTAATTTCATTCTCTTTTAGAAATATAATTAGTAAATGTCATGGCTAGTATGAAATGTGCTAGTTTAGCTGCCACACTACCAAAGGAAAAACTTGAACTGAAATTCTCATTTTTGGAAAACAGGATATAAATTTTTAAAGATAGTGGTTTACTCACTGGAAAGACAGGGCTCTATGTCTCAACCTTTACCCACCAGTGTTGAAATTCTGACTCTTCTACCTTTTGATAGCTAATAAAGTGTTCAAAATTTATCACTTTTGCTTGTGTCAAAATCAAATGTTCTCAGTATAGAAAGACCTTGATTTATCATCACTTGACTCAATGATTTTTTTTACTGTAGACTGATGCAAAAATGCTACACAGTCAAAACTGTATTAGGACTTTGAAGTTTGATCTTTCTCTGTCTGATATCTGCTATGATCCTTTCTCATAATACCAGGAAATGACAGTGAATTTCAGCTCCCGACAGCCACAAAAATCATTACAAGAAATATGGCAGACTGTGCAGTGTGGCTGGCATTTTTAAAAACTATTGTGCTCAATGGTTTTGCATCCCATGTTGTGCAAAAGATGTCCATCAGCATGTATACATGAGACACTCAGCACTTCATTATAAAATAGGTTTTGTTAGATGATTTTGCCCAACTTTGAGTTAGTGGAAACTTTACATTCAAGGTAGGGCAAGCTATGGTGTTTGGCAAATTAGGAGTATCCACTGAATTTTCAAGTTGGTATATTTTCAATTTATGATGGGGCTTATCAGGTTGTAATCCCACTTAACTCAAAGAGTATCTGTACTTTGAGGGGGAAAACATCTCTTGGAAAATCTGGAAATGCCAAACAAAACATTCATATTCACATATTCACAAAAATTTGCATTTGATTTTAGGGGCTTCAGAGACCACTGAAATCCATGCAAGCATCTCTTAAGGGTTTATGTACTTCAAGAGAAAACCCAGGATAGTACTGCCTATAAAGCTTTTGTTTTTACATTTGGAGCTCTTGATTTTGAGAATCACTGCCAAGATCTGATTTTATTTTAGCTAGCATATACAATAAATTGCTCATTAAAAGACAGCAGAGATCATGGAAAAAATAGATCTTCTCCAAAAGTATGTGTTATCTGTGTTTGTTCTGTGCAAATGCTTGATGAGGGAAGGGGAAATATTTTAGAGAAGAATTTATGATATTGGCATTTACAATAAGCTGTGGTTTTGAACATGCCCTGGAGCATTTTACCTTGTCCATTCTCTTGGAAGAATCTCTTCTAGCGTTAAGCTATTTGCAGAGGAGAAGAGGGGATGGGCCAGGACTGGATCTGAGCTGTTAAGCAATGAGGATCCTAAGGGCTTAGCTTCCTGGTGGCTTTGTGGATGAATATTTGCTCTTGAAATGCAGGGCAAGGGAAAGAAAATAAACCCACTTGCTGCTCAGAAAGAGACTGCAAGGTTTTCCCTGATGTAAAGACTTGCCTGAAGTTTACTCTTAGAAGAGTTAAGCATAATCATCACTCATAGCTTTTATCCTATCTTTCCCTGACTGAGACTGATTGGCCTTGGTGGAGCACAGCTAGGCTGGAACTGAACTGGAGACCTCTGAGCCAGCTATGGAAGTTCAGATGCTCAGTGGGAGGAAAACTTACAAGTCATCTTGGGGCAAAGTCAGTTTATCACTCAAGCTCTAGTTTTTTTTCATTGTAAACTGAATCTACAGTTCACCCCTTAACTGGTTTCATTCAATTCAGCAAATACTTGCTGAGAGCTGTTCTTTTCCAGGAATATTCTAGGCACTTAGAACAGATCAGCAAACAAAAATTACTCTTCCACTGGGGGGTCAGTGGGTACAGGTTTGGGTTAGGATTGTTCTCAGGGGGATCATAAAGAGGAGATATCCAGAGAGGGACTTGAAGAGCTGGGCTAAGATTTCCAGGAGAGAGAAAAGACTGAACAGTGACTTCCTGGCCAGCTGTAGGTGGCCTTCATGCACAGGGTCCATTGTAGGAGCATCATGGCTCTGGCTGCAAGAACAAGTGGGGAAGAGAGAAGACCTGAGCCCAGAGGGTAATGGATAGAAGATCTGTCTCCAGAGATCTTAGCTAGGCTCCGTCCATCTCTAGGCCAGAAACTTCCCTCTCCATATGAAGAAGTTTTTCTACCATGGGGTGATAAAAAATATGATCAATGTTTAATTTTTTAAATGTAGTACAATAAAAGATACATTACCTTTTACCCCTTGCATAATACTCACCCTCACTTTGAACATATTTACCCCATCATGTTTACCATGCCCTGTAGCAGTTCTGGAAGTCCTCGTTCATGTCTTCAGTTGTGCTGTGGTAGCTGCCTTATGGCCGCAATCAGTTCAAATTGTTTATGTTTCATAGTCATTTCAACTTTGGGGAAGAGCCAGAGGTTGTCCTGTGCCAGTTCTGGTGAATAAGGTGGGTAAGAGCACACAGTTATGCTTCTACAAACCTGCCTTCCATTGGATGCCACTTGACTAAAGCACTCAATGAATTTTTTTTTTTTAATCACACCTCATAGTGACATTTCCTAAAGGAGTCTTCCAGGGCTGCTACAGAAAGTGATAAACATGATGCTATCTAAGCAGAAGGAGCATTTTGAGGAGGATAATGGTATTTTGGTCTTCAGTCTTTCTCTGTAATATATTATTTACTTAAATATTCACTTTACATCTTGATCAACCCTTGGGGAGGGCTCAGACCCATGTAAGAAGCAAAAATGAAAGTCATATTTCCCTAGGCCACAGTGACACATGTTACTCAATAGGACTTCAGTGACCTTAGTGGCCCCAATCCAATGTGCATACCCCCACCTCCTTGCTCGCCTTCCAAAGACTCTCATGTTTCTGGACAAGGGGCTCCTGGATGGCTCACGTTTGTACACAAATTTGACTGTCCTGTGCCCAATGCTCACCAGCATCACAAGAATATGGCATCCAACAAGTTGTCCCCAGGGCCCCCTGCACAGAAATGTGGGCTCCTGGGTCCTCTGTGTGTTCCAGGGCACCACCATGAAGACCTGGCTCTCATGGGAGTCATTGGCCTCATCACATACTGTCAGCTAAGGCCTCTGTCAGCTGCCCAGAGTGGAGGGGACGGGGCATGATCCTTGGAGTTAGAAACATAAAAGCCTGCACTAGACCTGTTCTCCATTAACTTTCAGCTTAGCCCCAAGTGAGCACTCTAACTTTGGATCAGTTCCCTATCTCTCCTCAGCATGCACATGGGAATCTGAAGCGCACCTTGTGTTTTCTGTGAGAAGTAAATGGCACAGTACGTTTACAGCAAGTATAGCACAGTGTGTGGCACATAACATTTGCCCAATAAGAACATTTTCTAAATTTTCTAGAATGGCATAGGTACCTTGAGAAACATGTGAAGTATAAACTACAACATTTCTATAGAAGTTTTAGAAGTCAATGTCTCAATATTTTAAAAGTTTCTATTCCATTTTTTAAAATTGAATTCTTTATTGTTACAATTTATATACATCTCACAATCACATATAACATTAGGGAATTTGTACCAGTATATGACACAAGTTAATTCTCATTTTTACCCATATCCCTACCCACCCACACCTCCCCACCAACTTTATACAGACTCTTTTATTTTCTTTCTGAATCATATTTATTCCTTTCCCTCATTACATTCCCACACCAAATTTCCTATGGAAGTCTCCCACTCTATAAAAGCTGTCATACTTTCTAGAGCTCATTTGCATCTACAGGTGTTCATGTCAAAGAGAAGATCTTGTATTTGCCTATCTGTGATCTATTTATTTCACTTATTAGTATATCCTCCAGGTGTCTCCATTTGCACATAAATGGATTGATCTTGTCATTCTTTATGGCAGAATAATACTCCATTTTATTAAAAAACACACACACACACATCTTCTTTATCCAGTCTCCAGTTGATGGGCATTTAGGTTGTTTCCAAGATTGAGTTATCATGAATTGAGGTGCTATGAACAAGGGTGTACGTACATCTGTCTTTCCAATGTGATTTTTATCTTATTTCTACTTCATAGACATACTGTAGAAGTTTTCAGAGGCATGAGAAAAGATCTATGTACCAGAATGTTCAACATAGTATTTTTAATAATAGCAAAACAGCAATGACAATCTGTTCCATTATATATGTTTTGGGTAAAAAATAATTATGGTAATTACAGAAATAGAATATTGTGCAGCCATTAAAATAAGAATCATCAGTGATGTGGGAAATACTTGTGGCAAAGCTTTAATTGGAAAATTTGGAATGAAAAAATTGCATATACTATGTGATGGTCATCTCAATAAAAATTATCTTCCATTGTA
The DNA here is from genome assembly GCA_004025085.1 of Thryonomys swinderianus. NCBI lineage: Eukaryota > Metazoa > Chordata > Mammalia > Rodentia > Thryonomyidae > Thryonomys > Thryonomys swinderianus. The sequence goes on along the minus strand of PVIC010001715.1, from coordinate 64,003 downwards.
GACAAAAGATGAAGAAAAATGTAGGGCAAAATATTAAAAGTGATTGTTTCTGGGTGGCAGGATTACAGATGTTTTTAGTTTATTCTCTGACCTTTCTTAAGCCTCTAAAATGAATAGGGATTCTTTTTAAGCAGGAAAAAAAGCACTGCATTTTATTTTTAAATACTGTGGTGAGTCCACACATACTTATCAGGCCATGTGTCTGGAATTTCATTTGGAAAATATGGTTACAGTAAATATAGGTCAACTACTATCCAAGATTTTTTAATTGGAAACTTTAATTTTTTTCAAAATAAATTGTTTCCTGGGCCATATCTGAAGGGAAAATAAAAATTTCAAAGGAGTTGGGGTAATGCTTTCAACATTTCCACAGACAAGTAGTTAACCCTTCTTGGCTTTGGCTTGGTATTAGGGTGGAGTTTCTACTTGAGAAATATCTCAGAGGCCTAGAGGATCTCCAGGCAAGGAGCAAATGTGTGTCTTTGGAGAACGCCACTTTCTCACTTTACCAGTGTGACAGCAGGGTATATGAATGTAAATGACTTTTATCCAGAATCTGCAGTCTTGGTGCAGTTAACAAAACAGGCACCTATATTTTGAATAATGTACTTTATGTTTAGAAGGTCTCAAATAAGGATTTGCCCGTATTAAAGTGATCTGATATCATGCAGCTTTTCTAAAACTTAATGTGTACAAGAATCACCTGTGGATCTTGTTGAAATGCAGATATCCCTTCAGTGGCAATAACAAGATTCTGCACCTCCTTCTAGCTATAGGGAATGCCTCACTACAGGGTGAGGCCCTAGTGGGGGGACCAGATGAGGAACACAAAGCGACTTCACAGGTTTCCAGTGAAGGGAGACTGTTGGTTTGCCACCTCATGAGGAGCGCACCGAGTGCTGTGGCTGGAGTACTGGTGCAGTGGATGTCAGGATCACACAGTGTGCTTCCTAAAGCACCGTCACACCTGGGCTCTGCCTCACAGAAGCTTTGGTCAGTTAGTGCTGGCTGCTCACTTCTCCAAAGCTGTATGAGCAGTGCTGACCCACAATTCTAGGAAAAGGTGAGGATCACTCAGTTGAGTTCCTCTTGATCAGCACTAGCTGATCACCTTCAGGCTGGGGGTGTTCCTACCTCCTAGCTGCAAGGTAACTCTATGCTCCCATTTAAAGAACCCCCTTGCTAAAGCCTTTTCTTGGCCTGTGCGTCCTGATTTTGTAAGAATCCTTAGAATGAGACATAGGGTCTGTTCCCCACTACCAAGTGGGCATTTTCCAGATTTATCTCTTTTTTTTCATTTATTGTTTATTGGTACATTTTAGATATACACAATGATCACATTTAACATTAGAAATGTGCTCCTGCACATAACACATCTTGATTCTCATTTCTTACCATTCCCTTGCCTTCTCTACCATCCCGCTCCCTATATACTTAGGCTTTGTTTCCATTTTCTAATTTTTAATCATTGAATTTTTTCTTTACCTTCTTTACTTTTCCCTATCTCCCTTTCCCTTTTCCCTTTGAACATTTTCTTCCTGTTTCATAACATCTATCATATGCTCTAGACCTCATTTACACCTTTATCTTCTTATGCTCAAGAAATGATACCATATTTACACAACTGGGTCCTACTTATTTCACTGATAAGAATGTCCTCAAAGTATAACCATCTAAGTATAAATTTCTATAAAAGTCTCTAATTTATCATTCCTTATGGTTGAGTAATAATCCATTTTATAAAAAGAAAAAAATAAAAAAAAACACAACTCCCCCACACATTTTCTTTACCCAGTCTCCTGTTGATGGAAATTTGGGCTATTTCCAAGATTTAGCTATCACAAACTGAGCTGCCTGAAATGCTATAAACATGGGTGCACAAATATTACTGTGATATGATGTTTTTAATTCTTTCCTGTGTATACCTAGCAGAAGAATAGCAGGGCCAAATGGGACTTCTATTCCTCCCTTTTTGAGGACTCACCACACTGATCTCCATAGTGATTACACCAGTCTACATTCCCATCAACAGTGGAGAAGGGTTCCTTTCTCCCCACGGCCCCGCTCATCTCCTGAACCAACAGGCAGCCTTTTGGAGATGATTGTGGATTAATGGAGAAACTGGTATTTTGTAGGTACCAGATCAACACTCAGAAAGCAGTTGAAAATTTGAAAAGTAAATCTGACTACCATGACATTTGTGTATAAGAAATAACTAAATATGAAAAGAAAAAAAAGAGAAATAACTGAAAATTCCAAAACTGAATTTTCTTTTAGAGACAGAAGCTGGTAAATGCTAAAACCTCAGCACCCTACATTCTGCATTAATAAAATGAAAATATCTGGAAAACAATAGTTAATGACCTTATACAAGTTTTGTTTAGATCCCGAAAGGGTAATTGCTCCAAACTTCAGTGACATGGAGATTTTTCAAAACCTAATCAGAAAAAAATGTCAACTAACTTTGGTGGCATAGAAGGACAGAATGGAGAAATATAAAATAGTTGTATACCATTATAAAAAAAAGTTGTATAAGTATAAAAACAGAAACTGCACACACAACCTTGGCAAATCATACAGAAGCTGCCCCAGCAGATAGAGCTATATTTGCCCCAGGCGAACTCTGAGCCTGTGGCCAGTCACCAACTCTAAATCAACTTTGAGTTTGGTTTCCCTCATCATGGGGCAGCTGAGCCTCTGACCAACCAACTGACCTGGTCGTGAATGAGGTCAGTGCCCTAGAGAATCAGCAGCTGTGCAGAGTAATAACTGACCATGCCAGCAGTGCTAGTTGCCCAAAAAAGCCCATGGCCATGGTCAACTACAAAGTCAGTGTGGAGTTTCACTACACAAGTGACTCCTTCACAGCAGGATAGGGTTGGAGAAGAAATCCAGTGCATCACCTGTCATATTGGAGAAGGTTGGATCTGCAATTATTTGGGGAAGAGGTTAATTGCTCAAAAGCCACAGATAAACTACAGAGCAACTTCACTTCCGGGTCTTCAGTGTTACTCTGTTACAGTGAGTAGGTAAGAGACAGCTACAAAAGACAGCCATGGAGAGGGTGTGGGCTGGACATAGACTCCCTGTGAAGTTGAATCTCAGGCCAGAAAGGACACGGACACAGCTCTCCGAGGTGATAATCCAGGACTGACAAGTGTAGGCTTCAGACTTGATTGAATCTAAAAGTGTTAGCACTAAGTCCAGTGGGCTGCCTGAAACCTCACATTGCTGCCTATACCCAGCAGAAAACGGAGGTTTGACTTCTTGTCCCATCTACAGACATGAACAAGGGTATGCTTCTGCAGGGATAGTTGCTACTGTCCATGGAGTACAGACAGCAGGGCCTCTGGATGTAGAAGGTCTACAGAGCTACACACTGATCTCTTTAATGAATATAGATATAAAAGTCCTCACAAGAGCAAAGCACAGTAGGGCACACCTGCTATCCCAGCACTTGGGAGGCTGAGGCAGGAAGATTTGTGAGTTTGAGATCAGCCTGCACTGCATAGTGAGTTCAAAGTTAGCCTGGACTACATAGCAAGACCCTCTATCAAAACAAAAAATACTCGCCAAGATACTGGCAAACATGATGAAACAAATCATCAGAAAGTTCATACATCCTGACCAAATAGGCTTCCTCCTAGGAAGGCAAGGATAGAACAAACATACACAAATCGATAAGTGTAATACATCATCATATAAAGGGAAACAAAGAAAAATCACATGATCATCTCAACAAATGCAGAAAAAGCCTTTGAAAAAATCCAACATCCATACATGACAAAAACACTGAAGAAAATAGGTATAGAAGGATCTTTCAGATTAAAGTCATTAATAACAATTTGACTGCCAACAGCATATTGAAAGGGGGAAAGCTGCAAACTTTCCTTCTGAAATCAGGAACAATAGAAGAATGTTGACTATAACCATCCAGGTTCGATATAGTACTCTAAATACTAATCAGAGCAATAAGATTATGTAAAAGAAAGGAAAAGAGAAGCTATCGTTATGCACAGAAAAAATGATCTTCTACACAGAAAACCCAAAATTTCAACCCAAAGCCTCCTAGAAGTAATAACCAAATTCATTAGTGTAGCAAGAAATTCCTCAAAAAACCTCAAACTAGAAATTCTATTCAACCCAGCTATTCTCCTAAGTGTCTTCCTAAAAGAGCTAAAGACACCATAATTCCACCAACTTATGCATAGCCTGTTTAGGGTAGCACAATGCACAATACCTATATCTTGGAAGTGGCCCCTACATCCATGAACAGGTGAATGTATAAAGAAAATGTGATATTTTACACAATAGAGTTCCACTCTGCCATAATGAGGGCTAAATTTGAGTCATTTGTAGGAAAATAGATGCCCCTTCAGACAATAATGTTAAGTGAAATACAGCAGATACACAAGCTTAAATACTACACTGTTTTTCTAAGAAATCCAAAATAAACAAGGAAAATAATAAAAGATAGGTAACAGGAAAAAGAGAAATCTTTTGCAAAATGGCCAGGGAACAAGAGATGGAGGGAGAATGGAAGATACAGTGAAGTGCTTCTTTTAAAGATAAAGAAAATGAACAAACAGTACGCAGACCTTAGGGTTATTTTAATCATTGTACCCATGTGAGTCTCAATGCAGACTGACTCTTCTTCATGTGACATCTAATCTTGTGACTCACATCAAGGCTCTGGGGAAGAACACAGCATCTCTTCACTGGGTGGCCAGATGCACCAGCCCCTCACAGGCCTGTCCTATGATTAGCCACTCTTTATGGTGGTAACCTGTGTTGCTACAAAGTTACCTCTTCTACTCCTGTAATGTGCTTTGGCATTTTGTCAAGAGAACTTAAGTCTCTGTGGGCTGGGGGATGGAGGGCAATAATCTAAGAGGGCCTCGGATCCCATCCCTACTCCCCATGCCTGCCTGCTTCTCACTTCTATAGGGGCTGTTAGTGGAATTTGCAGTGCAAACTGCTTTGTCACAACACACCTTCATCTATAAGCTTGCCGTAGGCCCCCTGACATATAATACAACCCCCTTCCTCTGAACACTAAGCCACCACATTTGACTCTTACAATGATGATGTAGAGAAAGGATGTACTGTTGTGAATTGTGTGCAGAAAATAATATGACAATGGAAATACTTCTTTTAAAAAAGTCCAGAAGGGGTGGGCATGTAACAGCATACACCTGTTATTCCAGTGCTATTAGAGGTTGAGTCAGAAGGAAATTGGAGCAACTTAGCGGTTTAGTGAGGCCTTGTCTCAAAATTATAAAATGAAATAAATAGATAAAACAGATCATGTTCTTCGTAACAGATATGACTGGGAATGTAGTTCAATGTAAAGGCCCTAGATTTAAACCCCAGCACCACATAAATGTTAAGAAAAAAGTGTGTGTGTGTGTGTGTGTGTGTGTGTGTGTGTGTGTGTTTATGAGAGAGAGAGAGAGAGAAGAGAGGGACAGAGGGAGAAAGAAACAGAGAGACAGAGAAAAAAGACAGAAAACAAAGATCGGTAAAATCCTGGGGTGATGGTTAAAACTTGATGAGTGAAAGTTCACTATCATTTTGCCCTACTTTGTCCGTTTTTGAAATGTTCCCTAGTAAAAAATGTTTTCCCTTCTCAGAACCTCGAACTGATTAAATCAAATGATAACATCAACACATTCGTCCCAAGTACCTCACACTAGGGGCCACAGAGCAGTGCATTCCATGGACTTGACTGAACGGCACACAGCACGTTGGAAATACAGCCTCCGTCTACAGTCTTGGGAGAAATCGCCGCGGGCAGCTCATGGACAGGCAGCTGAGAATGCCGGGGCCTCTGGGTCTCTGCTGAACATCTGTTTATTAAATGTGTTTTCTAATTTTAAAGATTCCTCCATGACACCTTCTGCTCAGAACTTTACAAGCAAAGTATGCCCTTTTCAGTCTTCTGCAGAATCAGAGACACACTCAGGCCCAGTCGGGAGCAGAATGGGTGAGGCCTCAGTGCCAGGGGATTGCTCCTGGCAAGGATGCCGTCCTGTGGATACAACTTGAGATCTTGGGCAGGACACTCTCATGTCCTTTCTTCCTTGTCACTGCCTCCATGGTGAGCAAAGAGCAAATCACATGCAGCTACTCTGATCCTCAGAATTTAATGTGTAAGACCTTTAAAATCTTCTTTCTACTTGTAATCCCAGCACTTGGGAGGCAGAGGCAGGAAGACTGCTGATATTGAGGTTTGTCTGGGCTAGCATAGTGAACTCAGGGCCAGCCTGAACCACAAAGCTAGACCCTGTCTCAAAAAAAAAAAAAAAAAAAACTTCCTTCTGCCTCTTTTTCCCCAACTCTGAAGGCCACCCATCTTTCTGCCACCTTTATGGTTTTACCTGAGTTATTGGCATCTTTTTCTGACTGCAGAGTCAGGATAAGATAGTCCCAACTATAGCTAAGGTTTAGGTATCAGTTATTGTACTTTATTTCCATGAGCACCAAATCCAGGAGTGCTTTCAAAACACGCATCCTTATGAAAATGGATGCACCTTGACGTCATGATGCTAAGCAAAATCAATCAGACACAGAAAGTTAAATGTTATATGTTTCTCTTATAAAGGAAACCAAAGAATAAATTATTTAAAGAACAAAATAAAAGAAAGGAGATAAGAAACAAGGGCTTGTGGAGATAAAGAGGGATGAAAAAGAGAAGGGGTAGTAAACAGGGTCAGGGCAGGACATGTGTACATTCCAGTGGCCACAATGAATATACTCATTAAGCCCTGAAATCATACACTGATAAAAACTTCTGAAAGCTTGGAAGCTTCTAGGCAAGCAGGTGGGATTTAGAGCCACACCTGCCACCAAAGAGCCGGTTCACAGCAAGGAAGGGTTTGTTTCGTTCCCACTTGCAGCCTGAGGAGCAATAGATGGCGAAGCAAAAACACTTGTGCTTCAGGAGGAAGAGTGCAGGTGCTCACCGGGGCTGCGACCACTCCCACATCGACCCCGGCACCACGCAAGTCCCGTCACGAAGACCTGAACCTGTCCAAGGCCTGAAGGTCTTCCAGGAGTGAGAACTGACCCTTATGTGAGGGCACCCACTGTGGGCACAAAGTGGAGCTCGACTGAGAGTTAGGGAAAGGGGGCCCGCATTCAGAGTACCTCATAGCATAACAGGGAGAACGCGTATTTTTAGAAATTATTTTTGTAGTCTAGTGTCTCTTGATGATTAAACACTGTGAGCAGAATCATCCAATCTGCCTCACATTTGCTTCATTACTTCATTTGTGCCAGTGGCCTTTGAGGTCTGTTGTGTGTAGACATAAAAGCAAAGGCTCTGTTACTTCTGGCTACATTTGAAACTTCTGCAAAATTCTGGCAATAGCAAATACGACATGCTGGAAAACTGGTGGAAAGAGAGGTTTTTAAGCATTTGTTTTCTAAACATTATTAAATCACTTGGTTCATAAGCTTAATGCAATAAAATAAACCACATTTTTTCTTGAGTAAATTTTAGACTCTCAAGAAGGCAAAAATGTATACAAGCACTGTTATTTTTTAAAATGATTTTTTTCTTTTGCTGTTTGTTGAGAGGCCATTCTGCTGTTTTGAGACAGATAATTGTCTGAAAAAGACATCATGGAATCAAAGTGTTTCTTCAGTTTGTGTGTGTGTGTGTGTGTGTGTGCGCGCACGCGCACGTGTGTGGGTATTCCTTACTGGTAATTGAATCCAGGTTCTGCACACTAAGCTGTAAGCCAACCTATTTTATTTTATTTTATTTTATTTTATTTTATTTTATTTTATTTTATTTTATTTTTTATTTTATTTTAGAAACAAAATCTCACTAAGACAGTAAGTTTCTCAGAGTGGGCTTGCCTTTCCCTTGTCTTGGCCTCACAGAACTCTGGCTTTATAGGTGTGTGCCCAGCTCAGACTAATATTTATATTAATTTCCTTCAGATTTATTAAACTTAATTTTATTTTTCAGGCACTGTGAATACCCATTTTGTAAACCAGACATAGTTGAAGTCATCTGCATATTTCCCCTAAAGATTTGCCTGTTAGCAAAGTAATATATTTGAAGATGGGAATATCTGTAGATTAATAATTTGGTATATTTATACATCTATCTGGGTATAAATTTAACTCATGTCACCTTTAATGGAGCTGGCATCTATCCTGATTACCGTCTTTCTATCTTCTGCTTCTATCACTAGATGACCATAGATATTGAAAAGACATCAAATCAATCCCTGCCAGCTGTTCATCAGTAATGCCACCCTTCCATATGACAACAACTTTCCATCCACTAAAATACACAAATAGCAGAATGATGGTTCCTAATCCTTTATTTCACCCTTTCCTTCAAATTGTATTCCCTACCCAATGCCTCTGTTACCTACAGATCTAGAGTGTTGTATCCCTGGGTGAGTGTGATAATGTTGGTTCTCTGTGGGCGTGCATGAGAAAAAGCAGGGAGTCCAGAAGAATGTGCAGGGGTTACAAACTATGTAGGGTCTGAATCTTGGATGTTATCCCCACCTAGGTCAGAATGTTTAAATTTTCCATTTCCTTTTCTGGTCACATGGAATAATAACACCCAACCCCTAAGGCTTCTGGGAGAATTAGCAGACAGAAGCCATACGTAAGCACAAGAAATGATCCCTCCCTTTATCATCATGGTTCTTATTTTACAAATGTAATTGCCTCAGTTCAGCAGAGCACCTACTATACGCAAGGCATTGTACTAGATTTTGATGATAAGACAATGAACAAGACAGAATTGTTGTGTGCTGTAAGCTTTGAAACCCTTGGAAAGGACAACGACAGGGATTATCTCAGGGTTTTAAGTTATATAACAAATGGCATAACTTTCAGGAATGTGAGAATTGGGGCATTTCAAGTGGTAGGACAATAATCAGTTGTGGACAAGATACCAATGATGTGCTTGGTGACAACATCTCAGAAGGACATAAACCCTACACTAGGACTAACTAGCCAATACCAATATCACAAACACAAAAGGCCAGAGGCTCAAAATGAAGCAGCATGTGAATGCCAGCTGCCAGTATCACAGCAGGCCTGTGAGGAAGATACCAAGGGGTCAGGCCTGTTTCCATAAGAGGCTCTATGAATAATGCAGGGATTGAGCTGAGTTTTTCAGCACAGATTTCATGTCAAGATATGAGAAATGGAAATGGTGCCTCTTATTGGTGGGATAGGTGAGAAGACACAAAGAGAGGATAAGGACAGAGTATGGGGCAGAAGGCCACCTTGGCATGGGGCTTTAAGCCATATGGACTACTTGACTTTTAAAAAACTTGGATTTTGAGACAGGATGATTGCTGAGTTTGAGGCTTGCCTGAGCTACATAGTGAGCTCAGGGCCAGCCTGAACTACAAAGCGAAACACAGTCTCAAAAAAAAAAAAACTTAGATTTTGTTCCTGGGGTAGGGAACAAGAGTGGAAGTAGTTTGAGAGAGGAGTTCCGGCCGCAAAGCCCTGAGGCAGAGCCATGACACCTACCCTGGGGAAGTGCGAATGCCAGGGACAGAACAGGAACAGAGATCATAAGAAAGAAGAGACAGACACAGGAGGCATTTGGAGAGACTAAGCAAGCAAGCTGGTTTTCCCCAGATGTAATGGCTCAGGGCATGGAGAGAGGCTCCAGATTTCTGACTGGTCATTCACAAGGGTGAAGTCTTCAACAGGAAAAAGTCACTCTGAGGAGACAAGAAGCTAGATTTGGAAGTGAGAGGTTGATGACTTGGGTTTAGTGTTAAAGAGATGCCAAGGGAAAGGACTGAGTCTGCAATTCAGATCCTCGAGGAAGAAGATGGTATCGAGGATGATCTCACCTGTGTATGCGTGCACATGACATCCATTCAACATCTCTCTATCAGACTCCCTGCCCAGCATGAATATCCTAATGTCACAGACAAAAGGGGCAAGAAATAGTTCCTGCTCCCAAGGAACATACTGCAGAAAGTTTCTCTTTCATTGTAATTTTATTATCTTATAATTTGTAATATTGGAATTTGGTTTCCTTGCAATTGATTTCTAATGATGGCTGCCTCTGTTTCCTTCCTTGCAAATATCAGCTGCCAATGCCAGCTAAGGAATCTAATGTTTCAGGTTTGCTGTGAAACAATGCCACATGGAAAGGAATGTGGAATTATATTTTCTCATCATCCTATGACATTTGCTTCTTTTAAATATAAAACAGATAGAGAAGACTTTTGCCAGAGGAGAAAAGCTAGTTTTCCAGACAGTGATCATATTTGAGCTGCACTTCCAAGTCAACGCAGCCTGAGGGTCCTACCTTGCTGGCAGTCATTTGCTGAGGACACACTGTCTATGGGCTGAACCCAAAGCCTCCCCATTAGGCAGGTGCTACCCTAATCTGCTTTGGGGAAACTGGGGCTTCAGAGCTACTGACTCCCACTGGGCAGATTTGTCTGTGAAAACTTTCCACATCAGAACCGATTCTTTGTCTCTCTGCTTGTTTTTGCACATGGATCTTCTCTTCATGCATCTGGTCAATAGTTTATTCCTAAGAATGTGAAGTCATTGTTGGCTAGAGAACCTCAGCCCTTGGAGTCTGGCCTTTAACTCCTGCAGGAACAGTGGTTATATGAGGTTTTTGTATCTTCAGTGGACTAGGGCTCACCTCCAAATAGTCAGGTTTTGGGACAGAACAATAGCTGGACCTCGGGCCATGAAGAAGCATTTTCCAGGGCTTTCTGTAGTGATTTATAAACATGGCCTTCATTTGTTCCATGTGTTGGCCAGGGTGCCTGCTATGGAGCTTTTTTCTGTCTCTTTTAAATGTCTTCTGCCTGTTTCCGGTGATTAGTCTCTGCCACCTGGGAAGGCACTGTGTACTTTCCATTAGGACTGGAACACTCTCTTTAAGAGCTTTTGGAAGACCCTGGTCTCTTTGTGGCACTTGCCAGGGACAGAGCTTTCAACTTCAGGGACACAAATCAATAGTATCCTAGGTGAGTTTTGCTGCCTTGGAGCACAGCTCTCCAGAATGGGAAATGCCTAGTGCCTTACTGCTGTGTGATCTGGACAGAGATGAAGGATCTCCCTTCCACACCCACCTAGGGTATGAGAATCGCTCTTTAAATATGGCTTCCATTAATTTTTGGATGGGAGGAACCACATAGTTGTGAATCTGTGTCTCTCAGCCCAATGACCTTGGAGACTGTCACTGGAACTTCCAGGCCCTTTCTCCCCACCCCAAAACATGCTGTTGCCTGCTGTTGGTTGAGACTCAGGGGTATATGTGTTCTCTGTTAGGGGTGGAAAGACAGAAGAAGCTTAGAGTGGACCCTGACTATTGGTGCTTTGGAACTCCATCACCTAGAGTCCCAAAACAATAAGATCTCATTATGCTGATGAATTCTAGGGACAGAATTTTAAACATGGCACACCATAAGTGGTTTATCTCTGTTCTATGAAGTCTGTGGTGTCATCTTAGAAGAGTAGACTATCTAAGAGTGACTTCAATTGATGGTTGGAATTATTTGAGACATCTGCAGTCACATGTTTGGGACTTGGGCTTGGATTGTACTAGTTTTAATTTTAGGGGTTGTTTAAATGGGGGCATAATACGAACTCAAGCTTGAGGTTCTCCACCAGAGTGTGTACATGAGGTCATGGAGAACAGCATGGGCATCCTCCTGTGCAGAGGCCCTAGGGTAGGCAGACCTCAGAGCTCCAAGAGCAAGTGTTTCAGTAAACTTGAGTTTTTATATCCAGCCCTGGAAGTCACAGAGTAACACTTTCATTCTGTTCTACAAATCATAGTAGTCACAGCCCTCCTCCCATTCCTAGTCAAGAAGAGAAGCCTTCACTTTTTATGGAAAGAGAGCCAAATATTTAATAGCATGCTTTATGGTAGTCACAAATCCAGTCTGAATGAAATGTCTCCTTGGGGGATCAGAGACAAATCTGTTAGCATTAGTTACCAAAAGATTGATACTATGAAATAGTAAATATTCAAAGGGTAATGGGGCTTAGGGGTAAATAATGAAGAAAGAAAAAAATTGATGTTTAAAAAATATGAAACAATGTTTGTGTATATAGGGGGGTAGGTAGGGTGGGTAGGAGAGGGAGAAAATGAGAATTAAGTTGTGTCATATACTGGTTCAAATTCTTAATGTGGAGTGTAATTGTGATGTGTATATATAATGTACCAATAAAATGTCAAAAAAAGAGAATGCTACAGACTAAGAAGGCAGATGAAGATTAAAAACCAAAAATTAAACCCAGAGCACTATCATTGCTTCTTTTTCCCCTTCACTTTCAGGTAAGAACAGCTTCAAAAACTCTAGGCAAATCAATCAGCAGGGCCACTTGGGAGCTGCCCTAGATCAGGGCACACACACTGGCATTGTTCATCAAGCACAAATGTCAACTTGAGAACTGCAATGGATTTAGTTGGAAACTTTCTACAAAATTATCTTTCTGCTTCCCTTGATGTCTCCCTAACTCAGAAACAAGAGCCACAGAGAACATTTCCTGAGGAAGGCTTGAGGGGACCCTATATGTCCTTGGATTGAGGTTGATGGGAGAAGGGATTAGTCTTTGGTCTCAATCTCCAGCACAGGGTAGAGTGTGAATCTTATGTTTGTAGGCCCTTTGATCTGAATGTTTGTGGAGATGGTGGTGTGTACTTGTGAAGTACATTATAAACTGAATTCACACCATGAAATTACTTTAAATGGCTGAGATACGAACTTTATCATCCTTGAACTATGACAACAATAACTGCTAAGGAACTAGAGAAGAAAATTTTGAGGCTATTTTGGGCAGCCCTTTTTTAATTCAAATAATTTTTAGTTCTTTAAGATTCACCAGCTCTGTTTGGCCATCTGGCCAGATACATCAGCCACTGGAAAAACATGTTTCCTATTAGAAGGTAGATTAGGTCCAGGAACGTCCTCAGTGGGAGCAGCATGACTTAGATGGAATCTCTACTTATTACTCACACTTGCAACCTGAATCTCCCCAGAGTTGGTGTTGATTTCTGTGCTGGAAAATATCCTAGAAGATTAGTCTAGGTTATGCCTCAGGCTGCTCTCAGCTCTGAGTGGGCCCTTGCTACCTTCCAGGACTTGCAGTAAGATATTCAGCAAACACAGGTCTGATGTTTCATGAAGAAACACCTTTCTGTGTTAACTTTTAAAGAATCCATTGAAGCTAATCTAAGATAAAAGGAGGAGATAAAATCTGGGAGGGGAGTGAAGAAATAGCATATAAAGGAGAAGTAGAAAGATACTGATGAGGACATGAGCAGAATGAAAGTACATTGGGGGAAATGCATTTACTCTGGTGGATCACACAAGGAAGAGCTGGCCCATAGTTTACCCCATGGAGAGTAATGGGTTCCATTGTGAGCTGTGCAAGTGAAAGGAATAATTAAAGCTATGTTGATAGCAGGTAACCCTTATAGAAATTCAATTGGAGCTTTAAAATAACTCATTCTAAGCCTCATTGCATTACCAGATTCCCCTCCCCCAGCCACAGGTAGAACTGGCTAATGTGAGGTGTTGGCAATGCCACATTGCTAATATAAAGTATGCCCATTGCACATTACTGAGCACTTTGGTAAAAACCATGAGCAACAGATGAAATCTTCAAACCCTGGACCGGAGATTTACCTCAGAGGTTCCGGCACCTGCCTCGAAAGCGCAAGGTCCTGAGTTCGATCCGGTAACCACCTACAGTGCTGGGCGTGGTTACTCACGCCCACCAGCAATCAAACAGCAATCAGCACCACATTCCACAGTGCTGGGCGTGGTGGCTCATGCTTGTAATCCCAGCACTAGGGAGGCAGAGACAGGAGGACTGCTGAGTTCGAGGTTTGCCTGGGCTACACAGTGAGCTCAGGGCCAGCCTGAACTGCAAAGCGAGACCCTGTCTCAAAAAAAAAAAAAAAAAAATCTTCAAACCCTTGGGGCTATGAGATCTCATTTTTACATGTTTCTGGTTTCCACACATCTGGAATACTGCGTATTATTTATTTACTAGAGTTTTTGGCTGTAGCCAGAGATCAGCCCTGCAGGCACCTTTGTAAGTAACTCAGCTCCTGAACCTCCTGCTATGATTTACCACCTACAAAACTTTCTGACAATGAGTTCAAAAACTGAAAAAAAAAAAAATCACATCTCAAATTTTTCAACCAGAAATGAGTGGTTGATAAATGGTGAATTTATAGATGTTCTTTGATTTCCAAACAAATATATAGTTCTGAACTCTGAGCTGCCGGGATGAAATAATTATGTATTTGGTGTCTAGACTAGCTGTGTGCTTGCCACGTGGGCTGATCTCAGTAAGAGGTGGAGGTAAATAACAAGTTATGGATATATATATATATCTCAGCATTCACCCTGCCACAGGAGCAGGTAGATTAAAGAAAACAATTAACCTTTCATGGAAAAGATTATACCAGCAACAGAAAAACTTATGTGTTGGCCCTCCCCGGTCAGTGTTGAGTAGGAGGGTGGCAAGACCACCCATTCTTTCTTAGAAAAGGCTTCTAGGGAAGGGATGGAGTGCAGCAGTGAGCCTGGCCTTGCTGAGATGTGTGCATGTCTGTGCTTCACCCTGTCATCACAATTGGACTAGAGTCAACGGGGCCGGACATACCAGAGCAGAATGGATCACTCCTGGGTCTCCTCATGTTTGGATTTTGGCATCTACCATTGAAAATGAAGTCATCTGGTACCACTCACCCCTTATTTCCTTTCTTTCTAGCTAAGGTGCCAGTTTATGAGGTAGAGAAGGTGTTCTCTTTTTCTTTTTAAAACCACTCTACGTATTTTTAAATGATGCATTTAACAGCCCCCCAATTTAAAGTTTTATTTTCTTAGGTCTCTGGGTAGCAAATTTTAATAGGCTGCCCAGAAAAATACTTCATAGATCCAAATTGATTGTCAACCCTGTGGTTTCTGCCCTGAAACATTTGCATTATCCTCCAGAGGAAATCACACAGGACTTACACTGGTCCTTCCCTCAGGACATTACCATGTCTGGGTAGGAAGGGCCACAGGTAACTCACAAATCCACTTATCTGACTAAGGACTCTAAGTTTGGTAAATAATTCCACTTCAGCCCTGAGCTGCTACCTTAGGTTCAGTTGGAATGATCCTAAGAGATCTGGATGACCTCAAAAGGGCACAGTAGCCACAGAAGCTCTTGGGTATTTCGTATATTGTGTGTGCAGGGGTTTTGGAGTCTGTGGGAGATTGTTTCTAAAGATGGCCACCAAAATTCTGGCAGTTCTGACTCTCTAGAGTTGTGACTTCATCTATCTTCCTACCCAGAGGTGAACCCTATGGCCTTTACCTTGAAACCCAGATGGCCCTTTGGTTTACTTTCACTAGAGGAGATAGAGGTGATGTCATTTCACTTCTGGAGCCAGAGTGTACTCATCCTGGATAATCCTTTGAGTTTCTGGGATTCTGGAGAGGTCATGCAAAAGCACTCTCTATCCTGCTGGAGAAACCACATGAAGAGGGTCCCTGAGAATGAGAGTCCACAAGAAAGAGTGGCCTGGGCCATGGAAGGCCATGAACAGAGGTCTAGCTGAGGGACCACATATGGGTGGGGTCATTTTAGGTGAAAAAAATAACACCTGCTTGAGAGAATGAAGCACATGGGATGGGATGGGTAAGCAGAAACCACAACCTAGCTGAACCAGCTAAACAGTCATACAGAGTTTTTATTTTAAGTCATCAAGCTTTAAGTTAATTTGTATTGCTTTATTAGATAACAGATAGGAATTGATCACAGTTCAAATTCTAGTTCTGTATTTGCTATTAGTGTGGCAGTAGATATTTTTCAATCTCTCTCCTCATATATAAGAGGAAAATCACAATAGCCACCTAATAAAATCAGCACTAGGCATGCTCCAAGTACCTTGCCAGGTACCTCCTCCCTCCCTTGGACTTGGGCATTGCCCCAAGATGGCTGTGATGTACCATTTCACCCTACGTGTCCTTTCTCCCATAGTTTTTGGAACCAGAGGTAGCCAGTGTACCTCATCCACAAGCCTGGAGAGCCTGTTTGAGACTGTCTTGAAATGATGAACTGAGATGGCAGGAAGTTACATTAAAGTTGAGCCCCGGCACCTTCAGATCATATAGAGTTAAGGCCAGTATCAGAGCCACAAAGAGCATAAGTCACACATGTTGCAGCAAAGGAGTGTACTCTGAGCCAGCCAGGAAGTTGCTGTGCAGAGCTGTTATGTACAAGGGTAGAGGCCATATGGCCCAGCCAGCCACTGAAAATAGATCCGTCGTCACTTCCTCTTCCTTTGGGAGCAAATTGATTTTCTGCCTGTAGTTCAGGAGCTTTCTGTGACTTCTATTCCCAAGGTTCTGTACATAGGAGTCTATTGCTTCCTGAAAACTCATTCCTAGCTACATTTAAAAATTTATTTCGACATCAGACATCAGGTAATTGTCAGTAAAAAGTAGTTAGGATTGTTTGAGTCTTGAAGGTAGAATAGGGTTTCTATTTTTCTTAAAGTCATAGGAAAAGGGAACATTTTTCTACTCTTCTAATTTTTCCTTTTCATTTGATTAACATTATTCTGATGTCTGGAGAAACATTTTTTTCCCAGCATGACTCAGAAAGTATGACTTTTATAGACTTCTAGAAGGAGCAACGGTATTTTCTTATGTGGGTTATAGTCTATGTGAATGGAACAGGCTCTGTGACCACTTCTGCCATCGAATGCCCCCCCCATGCTGCACATTGATGAAAAGAAATTCACATCCACATAGGAAAAGCCCTTGTCCATCCTTCACACTTTCTGTGAATGGATTACCCAGAAGAAGATTTTTCCAGATTTGCAGGCTCAAATGGCATGCTTTATAGGTTGGCTAGAGAGCAAGAATTTTCAAACTCTGGAAAAGAAGGAATCATAATCCTTTGATAATATTTTCCTAACATCCACTCAGCACCAAGAGGAAGTTTTCAGAGAGCAGTCAACTGTGTTCTCATTTATATAAAGTCTTTCTTTCTCTTCTAGTTTAGAAAGGATGTCTCAGCTACTCACCAACTAGCAGTGTGGCCTGAGGCAAATCCTTTTACCCTTTCACCCTTTTCTTATCTGTAATATCAAAATAGTGATAATTAGCCCTTCCTGGCTAGGTTTGCTAATTGAAGGGAGCATACTCCTGAGGCCCTCCGATTCCCTGCCAGATAGCTCTGGACTCAGTTCTCCTAAACTAGGGGCTTGATGAATAGCAGCTTTCATTACTCCTTGGACCAGACCGATTCTCTGCTTCCTCGTTGCTTCCTCCATTTTCTGTACCCACACATTTCTTAGGCTAAAATTAGCATTTTCCTTGTCCTTTAAAAGAGTCAACTCTGCTTTCAAGTCTGGCCTGGACACTGGGTTATGTGACCCGAGGCAGTGCCCTGAAGTTCCTCTCCCTTCCCAGGTCCCAACAAACTCATCTCCACTTTGAAGCTGTGACGCTCAACACCCTTCAGCTGGTTCTGACTTTTGAGTTATCTTTCTAGATGAGATGATTGGTGATGCAGAGTCATTCATTTCTTACCAAAATAATTTTTAAAAAGTGTTTCTGGACAGAGCTGGGGCTGGGGAATGTGAATATCTTGAAAAAGAATCTTTCTCTTTTCCATATGATCTCACTAACTTTATCCTAAAATCAAGTGAGACATGCACAAGGAAGATCTCACAAGAAATCTAGGTTAATTCTTTCTGCTGGCTCTCATGCTATAGAGGTTTTGTTCATGAAGTCTCTGCCTAAACCAATGTCTCCAAGAGTTTTACCTAAGCTATTTTGCAACAGGTTTATTGTTTCTGATTTAATGTTTAAATGCTGGTGAGGATGCAGAGAGAAAGGAACTCTTCTCCACTGTTAGTGGGATTGTAGACTTGTGCAACCATTGTGAAGACCACTGTGGAGATTCCCTAGAAAACTAGGATTAGAGGCCCCATTTGGCCTTGCTATTCCCCTGCTAGGAATATACTTGAAGGAATTAAAAGAATCATTTCATAAAGATATCTGTACACCCATGTTCATAGCAACTCAGTTTGTAATAGCCCAATCTTGGAAACAACCCAGATCCCCACCAACTAGAGAATTGATAAGGAAGATGTGGTTTTTTAATTAAATGGAGTATTACTGTGCCATAAATAATGACAAATTTCATTCATTTATGTGCACATGGATACATCTTGAGGACACACTAATAAGTGAAATAAACAAATCACAAATATGTAACTACTGTATCTTTTCTTTGGTATGAGAACCTGTAGATATAAATGTGTTCGAGAATCTATGACAGATTTTGTAAGATAGGAAATACTCAAAAGGAATTCGGTAGGGGTAAGTAAGAAGGGGAAAGAATAAATATGATTTGGAAAGGAAAAGAAAGCACATGTATATAGTTGGTGGGGGGTTGTGGGATGGGTTAAGATATGGGTTAAAATGAGAATTAACTTGTGTCATATACTGGTAAAAATTCCTCAGTGTTGGGTGTGATCGTGAGCTGTATGTAAAATGTACCAATAAAGAATTCAATTTTTAAAAAAAAGAAATATAGGTTAATGTTTCCTGTCCCCTGATCCTAGACATCTCCCTGGCCTGCCGGTTGGTGCCATACCAGATTTCCAACATGTTTACACTCTCTGCTTCTTTCTCACTACTAAAATATCTTCTCAAGAAAGACTCTTAGGAATCTTTGTACATCCAGCTGTAAACTATTACCAGTGTTATGGTCATTAGTTTTTGATGGGGCTGAATTTGAAGTCAAAATAATAGATTTCTGTGGAGACTTGACCATCACAGTCAAATTGATAGTGTTGAGTTGAAGAGGAGTAGATTAAATTGGGGGTGTGGGATGAGGATGACATGGGGTCAGTCACCACTAGGGGGACTATGAGAGCCTCATTTCCCATACATCTTTGAATTAACTCTGCTGCTGGAAAAGCCTACTCTTTTTAGAAATAACCACTCAATGCTGTGTTACGCCAGCTGGAATACAGAGGAGATACACCTTGTGACCTCTGGCCCACCAAGACTTTTTTTTTCCCTACAAGCCGTAATTTTCATTTAACCTCTTTCATTGCTCATATTTAGGAGAGTGAATTTAAAGTAACTACAATGTCCTATCTGAACGCAGCGCCTTAGACCGCTAGGCCATCCTGACTACAATGTCCTATCTTCAGGATATTCCTTTCTGGATAAGGCCATACCTGATATCCTTTTTCCCAAAGGCTTCTAGTTGATATCTGCATGGTGGATCACAGTTGCTCCTCTTTTCTGATGTTACTAGAAACTGCAGGGGCTGGATGTGCTTTCTTAGCAGGATAGAATATGGAGGCCCCTCAACAGACATTCTGGCTCCATGCTGGGGACTAATTCTAACCTCACTCAGAGGTTACCTGTAGACCTGGCCTCTGCAGACTTTGTTCTACTTTTCATGGACAACTTAATTCCATTAACTCAGGGTATCCTGTAGCTTCCCACACTGACATGGGAGCTAGTGCCTGCACTCTGCTTGATTTTTGTGACTCACCCCATTTGCAAAAGTCCCTGTCATATTCCCTTAACCACATCTGGCCTGGCCCTCTGAGGGGATCTCTCTTCCTCTCTCCAGGGACTGGGCTCTCTCATCAGTGACCTCTGCAGTCGTTTATGTCTAGGTAGAAGTTGAAGCTGTAACTTGCGCTTGACTGGCTCTGCATCCAGCTAGAAGTGCCCTCGCACTCTTCCTTTGCTACCATCCAACCTGGTGACCTCTAAGACTTTTGAAAAATAAGAAAGTTTGCTGTGGAGATATTTGAATCAAGTAAATGATGATGTAAGTATCCTGTCCGTGAAAGATAGAGAGGCCTTAGTCTTCCACATATTTGCCTCTAATTTTATATGTCAGTCAGTGGTAAATTTTTCACACTGATTTTAAGACACTTTCTACCTGAGGAAGATTCAGCTAATACTCCTTCATCATTCACACTTGTATTTGAAAAAAGGAACTTGCAAGAGAAGTTATTATTTTAATGAGTCCATGAACCCTTTGGAGCTGTTTTGCTCATTTTTTAGGGATGGAATGAATGAACATCTTCTGCTCCACTTCCCATTCCTGCACCTCCTCCCAGAGAGAAAAGTGAAGCTATATGGCAGTAATTGGGCAGATCACACCCTTTCATCTCATTTCTATGTTTAAATCCTGACTTCCCATTGGTGCAAGACCCCATTTGGAGAAGTTGAATGGATTATGGGCCTCTGAATCCAGTTCACCTTTGGACAAGTGGAGTATATTACTGTTGTACATCAGGGAGAGAACTTTGACTACATTTATGTTAAGGGTTTTCTGTTTTTGTTAAGCTTTTGCTAAATAATAGATTTAGCTCAGTGGTTCCAGTGCCTGCCTTGCAAGCGCAAGGTCCTGAGATCAATCCCCAGTAACCACATACAATGCTGGGTGTGGAGACTCATGCCCAGCAGCAATCAACCAGCAATCAGCACCACATACCACAGTGCTGGGCATGGTGGCTCACGCCTGTAATCCCAGCATTCGGAAGGCAGAGACAGGAGGACTGCTGAGTTCACGGCAGCTTGCCTGGGCTACATATTGAGCTCAGGGCCAGCCTGAACTACAAAGCGAGACCCTGTCTCAAAATAAAAAAAAAATAAATAGTGATATTTTACATGAAGGCATCCATCTTGAAGACATTCAAATGTAAATGTGGTTTAGGATTTGAAATTTCTGTATAAAAACATATATGTATAATAATTTTTGAAATATGTGCATTTCCTTGGATGTTCTGCTCCAACCCTTAAGGCAAAAGGTCACCACAGCAGTATAGAGTGGGTCTTTATGGAGCCTGTAAACAGGTCTACCCAGCACACTTGGCCCCACCATTTCCTCCCTCTCTTGCTCTCCTCATGCCTCTCCTTTATGTTTTGAGGAGAAGTTGTCAGAAATTGTTTTGAGGTTAACTATTACAAGGTCTAGTTTCTGATACTTTTCTGAGGATCAATGGTGAAGGATAGGATTAAACAACCATGTACCCCTTGACCCCTTGGAAATTCTCTAGTGTAACGGGGAGCATATTGCATGGACCCAGCCTGTGGGTTTGAGGCCCATCCTCACCATTTCCTATCTGGGTACCCTGAGACAAATCACTTAACTTCTCTGAGCCTTTTTTTAATCACCTTTAAGATGGAAGGGTCACACTAGTTCTGCCAGTCTCAAGGAATCATAGTGGAATTCACACTTGACCATGAATGTGAAAGCCCTTTGGAAGCAGCAACACAAGACTAGGAAATGGTATCAAGGTTGCTTCTGGTGAGAGGGTGAGAGTGGTGACCAGGGATCACCATGAAGACAAACACATTATCTGAGGGGCGGGGGGAGATGGGAGCTCAGATGCAGTTGGTAAATCAGAAGACAAGAAAGAAAAGTCATGTAGGTTGGGGGGTCCTTCTAAAGGCAGCTTGAGGTTCTGTTTGTGAGACACAAAACTCGCTTTTCTAGGGACACTGAACTGCACTTCAGGCCATGCATTTCCTTGTCCTTTACAAGCTGGATTGATAAAACTGGCAAAATACTGCTCATTGCCAATGAAGTCACATATTCAAGCATATTACTAAGAAATGTAAAAATGGAGGATAGGTTTTTGTGACCAAAAATTCTACATAATGGGAAAATAATAGATAACTAAGTCAAACTGATTTTTTTTTTTTTGAGACAGGGTCTCACTTTGTAGTTCAGGCTGGCCCTCAGTTCACTATGTAGCCCAGGCAAGCCTTGAACTCAGCAATCCTCCTGCCTCTGCCTCCCGAGTACTGGGATGACAGGCATGAGCCACCATGCACGGCCACACTGATTTTTTTAAAAAATTAAGCAAGTCTGGCGTTCAAATTCAAACAGGTCCCATGACTGATCATCATCTGAACACTAGTTTTTTAACTGGTCCCTTTACTGAATTTGTGGACACATGACCCATCAAAGAGAACAAAACTGCTCAGAAGTCTCACAAACCATTGGCAGACTGGAGCAGATTCTGGGACCCCAGACTATGAGTGTGAGAGGGCCAGGGAAAGCGGGCCCCCTCTCAGCAACTTCCAAGGAGAGTGACACTTACATGGGAGACATTCAGGTGCCGCCAGAGTGATCAATGGGTATTTAGGTAAAGTTGGCCCTCCTAAAGGAAAGGGTGTCGGGTTTCATCTTAATAAGCTTTTTTGTTGTGTGCCTTTAGAAATGCAAAAGAAGTTCACGGTAGGAAATGTAGTTAATCTGTCAGAAAACTTGGGAGGAATGAAAATAAATCTTTAAAACAACAATTATACGGACCCACAGTGAATTTTTACCTCTTGATTGTGAATTATATAATAATAAATCTCATATTATTTTGGTAGATACTACCCCATGATAAACCATATAAAGCTTGATTCTAAGTGGGAGAAGGCCAATGTCACTTTGTGAGAAACATAAAAATACTGAATTTTTGAGGACTTTGAGAGAAATAAAGGTTTATTCTATAGGTATAAAATAGGTTTATTCTATAGGTACATAAAGGTTTATTTTATAGGTATAAATATATCTTATAAGTATGTTTTATATATTTTATATTTTATTTATTTTATAGGTATAAATATATTTGATTATATTATAGGCAAATCTTACTTGAATTTATTAATAACATGATGAGAGTGAAAAGGAATTTTATGATCCCAAAAGTGCTTAATGAAAAGATACTCAGAAATATTTATAATTAGCAAACTTTTACTTCAACAACATTCAAACTGGTTGCCTGTACCTTTAAAAATAGCTTATTGCCTTTACTTTGTTCTTGCTGTTAATCTGTTTATAGCCAGCAAAAAACAAAACAAAAAACCTAAGCTCACGATTTATTTCTCATTGATAGATCCTAGGTAATGGTGTATCTTAATAATATCTTGTTTTCACTTTTGTTTTTAAACTTTTATGTTGAATTTGATTAATTGGGCTAGAGGGCACTGGGGTAGGCTACATCTTCAGCCCATGTTTTATTTTCGCTTGAGACAGAGTCTTGCTAAGTAGTCCGGTCTGGGCTGGAAATTGTGATCCTCCTGCCTCAACTTCCCAGAGTGTTTGGATCACAGGTATAAACTCTGTATCACACCTAGTGATCTTCTTCCTTTTAAGATCAAATTGTATGTCATTTTGATAAAGAACATAAATTTTTTAGAAATCAAACTATACAATAAAAATCATAGAAATGTACAATAAAGATTAAAATAGTAGAACATTGCCCCCTCTCCTTCTACACTGAGCTCAAGCAGCTGTAAGAGTTGCTTCTATTACCCCAGCCCCCTCTCTTAGTGACCCCACATGTTCAGTGGAGATTATCTTCTATCACACGTACTCAGCTCCTGGACAGAGTTCTGAATGGACTAGACTCACTAGTACATGTGCAGATTACATTTTCCAAGGATGTCTGCTCTTCCAGAACTTTGCCACACTTCTACCAAGAGGCAGAGTCTAGGTACATTCCTTAAAACTGCATAGGCTTTCATTTTATGCAATAGAAGTGATATTATGTGATTTCTAGGTCTGAATCCTATTAATTCCAAATGCTTAGCCATCGTTCTCTTGGTTTTTTTTCCCAGAAGGTTGTCTGACTTTCCTGAGGTCTTTATGCTGCGGGGAAGCTCAGACTGGCACAGGTGGAGAAACTACATGGAGAAGCCCCAGCCATACCTTAGCACCATCCAACTTCCTCCTACCACTGCTCCTGTGCCAGCCACTACCTGACTGCAAATCCAAGAGGGGCCCCAAGCCAGAGTCACCAACTGAGTCACTCCAATTTCTAATCCTCAGAAACCATGATAAATGATGAGATGATTGTTGTTTTAGGCCCTAAGTTTTGAGAGACTTGTCATGAAGCATTAGATAACCAGAACAATATCTCTCATCTCTTTATAGCAGGATGGACACATGACCTAATCCAGCCTAATCAGGGACAACCTCAAGAGAGCTGGTGAGAAAACTAGAGCACAGATATTCTCTCCACCTCCGGGATTGTGGACACAGGCTCGGAACACAAGGCTGGAGCCATCTGTCTACAGCAAGGGAAGACAACGTGGGAGCGAAAGCAACACACAGAGGACACAGAACAAAGATCGTGATGACATCAATGATCCCTGGGACAATTTGTCCCTGAACCTACCACCCACTGTAAGGAGTCATTTCCACACACATAAACACACAGAGAAAAAGAGAAGTCACATCACTATTAAAACCCCAGAATTCAATGTTTCACTTGATCCCCAAATCCTTATCTATTTGTTTCAACTTATGACCAATCAGAAGCTTGACACCTTTAATGTTAGAGGCCTCACCACCCAGAGAACCCATTCCATTTCTAAGCAACTTGAATGGCTACATTGAAATCTGTCTCTCTGCAATAGTTCTCCAGTGACAGAAAGGAAAAAATCCAATTCAATATCATAATTTGTAATTTTTTCAGGTTTATGGATTCCTCTGAGGTTCACAGACCCCTTGCGAGAATCCCTATCTGGAATGATGGAAGACTGAATGTATTCGTTCTGCAAACTCTTGAATCATCAGAAAGCACATAAATCTTCATTATATTGTGGCATTACATAACCTCCTTGTATAGTTCATTCACTTTCGTCTACCTGTTTATCATCTCCAAATAAACAACTATTACAATATAGCCACTGCTGGATTGCTAAGAGTAAAGGAAGCCTTGAGTCTTTGTTTTATCTTTCACTTTCAGAGGGTGATTCTAAAATGCCTTTAAACCCTTTTCCTTTTCATTTTATTTCACCTTTTAAAACTAGTCCTTTCACTTCTCTCTATTCATTCTCTTCTTTCCCACCTCTCCTTCTGCAAGGAAAGCAGAGATGAGAGGACAAAGGTGTCTGAGAGATTCGGAAGCATCCCCAACAGGAAGTTGGGTCTAGCTTGGGACAAACTCTTCCCTAACCTCTAACTTTCCTTCCCTCTATATCTGAACCACTCCAACTAGCACCCATCTTTATCTCAGATTTCAAAGGTTCTGACATGCTCAAATAGGAGTTTCTGTGCATTAGCCACCCTGACTTCATCAAGAGGAATATTTGGGTGGTGAGAAATGACCCACATCAATCACTTGGGTGTCCTGAGTTTTGATAGAATATGCT
The DNA here is from genome assembly GCA_004025085.1 of Thryonomys swinderianus. NCBI lineage: Eukaryota > Metazoa > Chordata > Mammalia > Rodentia > Thryonomyidae > Thryonomys > Thryonomys swinderianus. Next base: position 38,822 of record PVIC010001715.1, on the reverse strand, counting down.
AAGATTCCAAAAGAGGATATATGCTAAATTGTTTGTAACTCAGTTTATTTATTAGTTTTGTGTCTACCAATGGATTATCAATTTCTCATGTTGCACTGCTTCTGTGTTTTTCATACATAATATAACGCTGGCTGATTTCACTGTCCCTTAGCTTCTCCCATGATAGATAATAATACCAGCTGATCAGCTCCTGCATAAATTAACTTTACTTAGTAATCTTAGAAATTAAAACAGGCTGCAGAGTTAGTTGCCAAACAGGTGTCGAATTCACCAGTGGATGTGTAGCCTCTGATGGTTTCTTGTCCTTTCTGGGGCTCAGTTTAGCCATAAGCAAAGTAAAAATTATTATATACAGTAGGGTTTGGTGGAGGTTTAATGAAATAATTTATATAAAGCACCCAGTATCTGGCACATACTAAAATGTTATTATTTTTAATGAATATGATCTTTACCTACAATTTTGAGAAGCTCTAAAAGTTGTAACAGGAACCAAATTTGCATCAGACTCTACTGAGTTTCAGATGCCCAGTTCACACTGACTGAGACTCCACATGAACTTTCTGTGGCAACACAAAGGGGTTATAAGTTCACTGACAGAAGTAGAGTTTACAGAGACTCTCCATGATCCAATGCCCATGAGTTTCTCATAAAAAAATAGAAATGACTAAGTTTAAGCAGTTTATTGGCAACTTCTGGATTTTTCTTCATGTCCTGTTGACTATATAAGCGTGTTCCAATTTGTATAGTTCTTTTAAAAACTGATCAGCCTTCATTTCATTTATTAATGTCACATGCAACTAAGCTGCCTTAAGCAAATAAAGTGCTCACTTCTTCCTGCCTCCCATTTTAAGCTTAATTCATTCTATACTCCTGGTTCATTTTGTTGCTGACAGGAGCATCCTGGTTTCACTAAGGTAACAGAAGTCTGACAATGCTGGGCATGTAGTGGTCACACCCCTTAGGTTGAGTGCTTTGTGTGACTAGCTGTGATGTGTACAGATGTTTACACTGCTGGGGCAGAGAATTAAGATTGTCTTCAGTAGATGGAAAACCTTAAAAATATCACTTGTCTAAATCAGAGTTCTGGCAGGGTTTGAGGGTGGGAAAGTCCTTTCAGTCTGTGTTTGTAACCTGTAGAAACAACTTGGTCTCTAGGATAGGCTCAGAAAGGGCCCTTTCTAGCCCATGGCAACCCTGGCTCCATTTAGAATAAAACCCACATGGAGAAACATACAGAGGAAACTATTTGAAAGCAGGAACAGGGTGTGTTTCAGACATTAAGTCTGCAAAGAAAAATCTGAGTACTTTTCTTTTTTAAAGAAAAACAAGCCCCTGGAAGTGAACTTTGAGAGAGATCCTTTATTCAGGAAATCTGCCCAGAAGGGGAAAAAATACACAATAAGGAGCAATTTTCAAATTGCAATGCTTACCTCCCTATTCTAGAAACAAAATTGAACATAGCAGCTGAAAAATAGATGAAATAAAGGTAGCTAGTAGGCTGAGAAGACATGGCAAGGTGCTTGTCAGTAAATGATTTCAGTTTTACTCTGTTTGTGAGTATATGTGTGTATATATGTGCGTATATGTATGTGTGTATATGTGTGGGTGTTTATGTGTGTGTGTATATATATATATGTTCGTGTGTGTATGTATGTGTGTGGGTGTGCGGGGGGTCTATGTATATATGTGTATGTGTGTGAGTGTGTATTTTTTGCTAGTGATAATTTTGTGCTGTTTGTGGGTTGCTCATGGTCTCTATCCATTTATTTTTTACAGAGTTTTACATCTTCCAGGTCTAAGAAAAAAGAAGGAATAAAATTGAAAGGGTAAATAAATTAGGTCCTGCCTAGCATGATGACCACCACAATCTGTGTGCCACACAGCACAGACTAAATATTGGTGCTAGGATATCGTATTTGTTGCTTTCCCACTGCTGGGACAAAATATCCAAAACACTCAAAAGCCAAGAAGTTTGTCTCATAGTTCCAGTGAGTTTAGTCCATGGTTAGCTCCAAGACCTAAATAGTGTGGTGAAAGTGCCTGGCAGAGGGAAGTAGTTTATTCCATGGCAGCTGAGGCACAGAAAGGAAAGGGAGGAGCTGAGATAAGAACATAACCTATGGGTCACAACCCCAGTGACTCATCTCCAAACATACTCTACCTCATAACAAGTCAGCTATGAACTCATCAGTGGATTAATCTATGATGAATATAATACTCCACAATCCAATCACCTTCTGAAAGCCCCACCTCTGAATGTAAGATTTTGGGGAGAGACTTTAAATTTAAACCATAACTGACATTCCTCAGTTACTGCCCACCTTTAGATATCAAAAGATCTCAAACCAATTGTGCATCCTCACCTGCCTTTGAGGATTTGTTGGGTTAGCATCTGCCTCTGAGGCCAGATCTTCAAATGCGTCTTTTTCTATAGCTCTATTTCCCTCAATCCTGCTTTATTTATCTTGCTACTAATTGGACCAAATGAGCTCCCTGTGGACTTAAGAGCAACTTCGAAAATTACAGTAGTGACACTGGTGTGCATGTCAGACTACTATTGTATAAATGAAACATGACCACATTTATTTGGACACAGAATAAAATAACTCAGTATCATAATATATAGTACAACATTTAAAAGGAGAATTGGCCAACCAACTCAGTCAAGGCCAACTTAACAAGTATGTATCTTTATGTGTGTGTGAATTCCCAACATTCAAAATATGCTCATCCTAAACTGATTATATCACTCAAGGGAAGGTCTTGTTGAAAAGCATTTTCTTGGGCTTCACTCCTCCATACTCTCCCAAGGTCTTAAGAGTGGACTCAGTGATCTGAAGTGTGTTGGTACCCCAAAGGACCTATTTTACATACTGAAGTGTGGAACCACAAATCTTGGAAATAGCCCAAATGCCCATCAACTGGAGACTGGATGAAAAAGGATAAAGTTTTTAAAAAATTAAACAGGGTATTGCTCAGCCATAAAGAATGAGAAGTGGAGACATTTATATTTGAAATGGATGTACTTTGAGGACAAAATCATAAGTGAAAGAAACAGGACAAAGATGCTCCAGTATGAGAAACTGACAGTATAAATGAGGTCCAGAATGTATCATAGGTTTTGTGAAATGAGAAGAAAATGTCAAAAAGAAAGGGGGCAGGGGAAAGAAAAAATTTGAGAATAAAAACAAAAAAGTGGAAACAGTCTATTTATATAGAGGATTGGAGGGTGTAGGGAGGGCAGGGAAATGGGAAAAATGAGAATCATGATATGTGATCTATAAGTATAAATTCTCAATGTTGAATATGATTGTGATGTTTGTCTTACATGTACCAATAAACTGAATTTTTAAAAAAGGTACCCAGCCAGGCGTGGTGGCTCACGCCTGTAATCCCAGCACTCAGGAGGCAGAGACAGGAGGATTGCTGAGTTCGAGGTTTGTCTGGGCTACATAGTGAGCTGAGGGCCAGCCTGAACTACAAAGCGAGACTCTGTCTCAAAAAAAAAGAAATACTCAAATAGTTTAGTCAACCAATTACATCACTAAATCTTTAGTATGTTACACAGTGAAAAGATTCATTTGTTCATTTATATAGTAAATAATTTACAACTTACACACATCCTTGTGCACCTTCCCTGAAATTACAAAGCATCTCCCACCTAAGGTTTCAGAGGCCAGAGAGATCACCTGCATATAGTCTCTTGTGTAGAACTAAAGGTCCCCAACCCCGTTCCTGGGGTATCCTTGAGGGTCATTGGCTCACCTGCCTACACAAAACAAGGGTGTATACACAAGGTTCAAACAGAGAAAGATACTCTCAGACATCTGCCCAACACAGGAAGTCCTTCCAATTCCCTGCAAGGAAATGTCCTCAGCCACAGCCACTCTTGTGTAGCTGTGCAAAGATCCAAGACTATGCACATGAGAATATCTTTCCCAACAAAAATTAAATATAGAAAGCAGTAAATCATGACTCAGAAGTGAGACAGAATCCTTCAAAATTTCTGTAATCCCTTCTGGCATTAGCTTCTGAGAAGGTGTCACTGGAGAATGATAGGTAATGACTGGGGAAGAAAACAGCTAATGGAAAAGAGGCCGAAAAACAAACATGGTTATGAGCCTTAGCTAAATACAGAAGGCTTGAGGGGACCTTGGAAAGTAAAACTGGAAAGAGTCACTGGCAAGTAGATCAACTATGACCTTGAACTCCAACTAAGAGTTGGAGGACAAGAAATGGAATGTATGAAATTTATTTGGACATTGTCATGGGTTGAATTGTGTCCTCTGAAAAGATTTGTTGGAATTCTAACATCTAACCTAATTTTAAAAGAAAATTATGGCAAGGCAATAGCAAGTTAAGATGGGATCACTAGGGTGGCCTCTGATTCGGTGTCTATGTGAGGAAAATACAAATACATGCAGCAGAGAATATGCAAGGAAAATCAGGAGAACCCCATATGTTAGGGGAAGTCAGAGCAATGTGTCTATAAGCCAGGTATTGCCAGAAGCTACTAGAGGCCAAGAGAAAGTCCCTGAACAGTTCTTCCCCTAGAGCCTTTAAAGATAATATAGGGCTGCCTACACCTTGAGTTCAGACTCATGGCGTCTAGAAATGTGAGAGCAAAAAAAAAAAATTCTATTGCTTTATGTCATCTGGCTTATGCTAATTTGTTATAGTAGTGCAAGGAAACTACTTAGGACGTGTTGACTGAGTGTGTCTCTTTGAAATGGGTCAGTTGTGTCACTATAGGCAGAATAAACAGTGGGACATTGTAGCTAGAGGATCAGATGTTGCTCAGATAGATGCTTTGGAGAAAATACCATGGTAGCTTTTGTGGCACCAGCAAACTTGCTCATGAGGAAATTGTGGTCATGACTTGACTGTGCTTTCTCTTAAATTCTGGAGAAACCCCATGTGTGTACAATGCAAAGCTGATTGTACTTCCTCCAATAGCACATGAGTTTCTGAAGACCTCAGTGCATAGTATTTCCCATTTGGAATGTTTTCCTGTTTACATGGTCTTTCTCAACCTCTGGGAAGCTATAATTAAACATTTCCATAGAAAACATCTTAAGGAAGACATACTTTTGAGAAATTTTTATTCAACTGAAAACAAGACAGTAAAAATATAGAATTTAACTAAAAGCCTTTAAAGTTCACCACACATGGTTGCTCTTTGCAAGGACTCAGCATAGAGGCCCACACTACAAAATTACTTTGAATTCAGACACAGTGGAGCAACTTGTGTAAGGGTCAGAATAAGAAACCAAGTCCAAAATGGCTGCCCAGTATTAAAAAGGAAAATTCATTACCAGCAGTGTTAAATGTCCAAAAAGCGAATCTGAGCTTAGATTCACTAAGATGTTTAGAGTACTGAAAAACAGGCACGGCAAAAGAAAAAATTTAAAGGCATTTTTAAAAGTGTTAACAGTGATCAGAAGCCAGCTGTAACCTTGCAGGACTCCCTTATGCTGTTTGTGGTCACCAGTACTCTTAATTTTAGTAAGTAACTAACTCAGGAGACTGGAGGACTCCATTTGTCCGGTTTGGGACCTCTGAAGAGGTAAACATGGCCCCAGATTAGGAGATGAACTGCAGAATTAAGGCTGGCAATGTAGTGTCTGAGAGGCTGGTGACATGCTTGCTAGTAGAACCTCAGAGGAATGCTCTCTCTTGCCCTCATGTTTGCAGTCTGCACTGCTCCTGCAGAGCCCAGTTCTTTCATATCAAGGGCAGCAGTGAGGAAAGACAGCAGACTCAGTTTGTGATGGGTAATCGTGATTGTCAGTTTGACTGGACTGGCAGATGTCTGCGCACACTTCTGTCTGTGAGGGTGCTTCAGAGAAAACTACACGGACCACTGCATGAAGGCAGGAAGGCCCACCCTGATTGGTAGTGTCCAATACACTGGGGTGCTGATGGAACAAAATGCAGCAGGGGGAAGCTGCTCACAAGTGCTTGATTCTGAGTGAACTACTTCCCATGAGGTTGAATTTTTGTTGTTGTTTGTTCATTTGCTACTGCTGCCATCACCTGCAGACATCAGGCTCCAGGGTCTTCAGCCACTGAGCACAGATTTGTACACAGTGAGTTTCCCTGGATCTTCCAGGCCATCAGCCTTGGCCCATTGGTTTCTCTCATTCTGAGGCTTGTAGCTTCCTGAACTGAGCAACTACTACCTTCCCCAGCTGTCCACTGTGGGACTATCCAGACTTGAACTGCGTAAACCAACCTGATAAATTCCTTGATAATTGTCTCTCTTCTGAAAATTTTTATTAATATATTAAACATTCAAAACAATAGGAAGTCCTCATATCAAAGAGAAGATCCAGTATTTGACAGTTTTTGTAGAATGGGAAATCTCCAAAGGAAATTTGGTGTGGGAATGTAATGAGGGGAAGGAATAAATATGATTCTGAAAGAAAATAAAAGAGCATGTATATGGGGGTGGGGAGGTATAGGTGGGTAGGGATATGGGTAAAAATAAGATTTAATTTGTATCATATATTGGTACAAATTCCTCAATGTTATGTGTGATTGTGAGATGTATATAAATTATACCAAAAAAGAATTCAATTAAAAAAACAATAGTAAATCCTTAGAAATGAATATCCACACCAACCATGGTTGACAGTATTACCTTCATATACAGTACAAACAATATCAAGATATATCTAACAACTCTACTATCCTTTGTCATTTACTGACACTTTCACAAACACTTTTCTTATCTTTCTTCTTTCCCTTCTTTCCTTTCCCTCACTTCCCCTCCTTGGTTCCCCTTCCCCCTTGGACATCTTCTTCCTAGTTCACAGTACCTATTACACATTATGGTTCTCACGTACACTTTCAGTTTCCCAGGCCAGAGAGATTATTCAGTATTTACACATGTGTCCTATTTATTTCACAAGTGTATGGCCTCAATGTGCATCCATTTAGCCATAAATTTTCAAGTTTATCATTCTTTATTTTGTTTTTTGTTTTTTTGGGGGGGGGTTGTTTTTTTGTTTTGGAGACAGGGTCTCGCTTTGTAGTTCAGGTTGGCTCTGAGCTCACTATGTAGCCCAGGCAAGCCACAAACTCAGCAATCCTCCTGCCTCTGCCTCCCGAGTGCTGGGATTACAGGCATGAGCCACCACGTCCGGCACTGTGGTATATGGTATTGATTGCTGGTGTGCGTGAATCACCATGCCCAGTATTGTATGTGGTTAGCGGAGATTGAACTCAGGATCTTGTGCTTGCGAGGCAGGTGCCAGAACTACTGAGCTAACCCTCCAGCCCAAGTTTATAATTCTTTGTGACTGAGTAGTACTCCATTTTGTAAAAAACACATCTTCTATATTCGGTCACCTATTGATTGGTATTTGGGCTGTTTCCATGATTTAGGTATTACAAACTGTGCCACTATACACATGGATATGCATATATTGCTGTGACATAATGCTTTTAATTCTTTTGGGAAGACATTCTGTAGAGGAATAGCTGGATCAGGTCGGACCTCCAATGTAGTTTTTTGAGGAATCTCCCACTGATTTCCACAGTGCTTCCTTTTCTCCACAACCCCACCAGCATTTATTAGTTGATTTCTTCATAGCTGCCACTCTTTCTGGAGTGAGATGAAACCTCAGCATTGTTTTCATTTGCATCTCTCAATTCACCAAGAATGATGGACATTTTTTCATATGTTTATTTGCTGATTCTACTTCTTCCCCTAAAAAGTGTTTTTTTCATTTCAAATGTCCATTTTTGTATTGGGTTTTTTTTTAATTAGTGGACTAACTTTTTATATACTCTGCACAGTAGTCCTTTGTCTGAGGAATAGCTAGTAATTTTTTTGCCCAAGTTGTAGGTTGTCTTTTGGCTCTCTTGGCGGTTTCTCTTGCTGTGCAGAAATTTTTAATGAGATCCCAGGTGTTAATTATTTCTGCTAATTCATGAGGTGCTAAAGTTTTTCTCCCTATGGCAATGTCTCCAAGAGTTCCACTTAACCTATCTTCCAGCAGGTTTAAATGTTTCTGTTTTAATATTTAGAACTCTAATCTACTTGTATTTTAGCTTAGTGCATGGTGAAAGACATGGATCTAGCTTTAATCTTTGGCAGGTTGAAACCCAGTTTTTCCAGTATTATTAAAGAGGCTGTCTTTCCTCCACTGAGGGTGTTTGGCTCCTTTGTCAAAGATGAGGTGGTTTGGTGTATCTGGAGTTGTTTCTGGATCTTCTAACCTGTTCCATTAAATCCCTTTATAACTATGTCCACATTCTTTTGGTTCTGTTCCTCGGAGGGCCCTAACTGATTCTGCCACAAGCATCTCCTTCACACACTTCCAGTCCCAGTTCTCAATGTGCACACAACAGTCACTTTGTGCTGCCTCAGGCTCCCACTGGCCTAACCTCAGCACAGAGAGGTTAGGTGGACAGGAACAGAGGAGGAAGTCCACACAATAGACAAGGGTACAGATGTGGGGACCAATCCTGGCTCCACTGAATCCTGATCATATGGTATTAGACAAGTTATCATGCCTCTTCTGCTTCAGTTTTTATGTTGCCCAAGCAGAGCAATAAATAGCACCTGTCTTATAGGATTTGTGAAAGGGTTGAGTCAGCCACTTAGTCCAGTGCCTAGCACAGAAAAGACACATGATAAATATTAGTTACAACTACTGTTAAAATACTGGGAGACCTGTATTTGGTCTGGATCAAGGAGGAACAGCAGTTTACAGAGAAAGCATCCAAATGAGCCAGTGGCTTCCCCTTCAGAGGGCTCAGGACTCAGAAGCAGTGAGAACCACATAAGGGGAAGGAGAGTCACCCACATTCCATCACAAGTCACAACCAGAAAGCAGGGCAACCATCAGGACTGAGCCATGAAAGTGCAGCAGTCTGAGAGACGTGAGGAATCACCTCCTGTGCACACACATGACTACGCTGTCCAGGGAGGAGGCAGAACTTAAATGGAGCATATGAAAAGGTTACTATAAGATATCAACGCACTTCCTGCCTCACTGTATGAATCACCGGCAGATAAGATTGTATGGGGGTGTGAGGCATGTGGCAAATGGGGTAGGAGACATTTCCATTAAGACTGAGCTTGGCTCCAATAGAAGAAATCTTCCTCCTCCTGTGTCCTCTTCTGCTTGTCTTTTTAAGAAAGTGAGTCATGAACAGGAAATCTGGAGCTAGGACAGCTGTGTCAGTGTGACCCCTGGGCGACTGCCTGTCTCTGCCAGAGTACTTCAAAGGCTATGAATAGTAAAGGAAAGTACAGCTTGGCAGCCTTAAGAACTTCTACAGATTGGGATGACTGAGGGGCCACCATCTGGTGATGTCACAGAGTTCCAGGCAGGAACACAGGGACTGAGTCCTCTCCACTGGCACAGTACAGCCACACTGTTCTTTAGAATGGGTTTACAAACTGTCTCTTCACAAGCAAGACAAGACTTATAAGACTTGCCTCAAACTGGCTGGCCATACTTGTTGCAAAAGCTCCCTCTCACTGGTTTGCTGTAATCCAGTGCTCCAAGGCCACAGACTGTCCCCATCAGGACCGGGTCCCTGTTGCCATAAACAGCCAACTTATTTATGAGCATACAACTTCCTAGATTCTCTCCCTAACTTTTCTCCTCCTTCCTCTGTGCTTCCTGAGAGGATCCTCTCTTGAATAAATCAACCATACTCAGATAGAAGAACAATCCTCCAAGAAAGTTTCCCTGTCTCAACTATGGAAGCCAGAGGTGGGGTCTGTTTATCTGGCTGGGCTGCAGTGCCCAGGCACTACCAAAGAATAGCAAAAATGTCACCATGAAGGCAATAAATATACGTGACTAACATTCAGTCAGTATGTCACGGGGGCATAGGTGTGTGACTATCCTAGGCTCTTGGTTTCCCATGCAAAGAATTCAGCAAGACACACAGAAGCAGAAGTGAAAGCATAGATGTTTTAGCAAATGTACACTCGTGGAGTAAGAATGAGCCGGTGAAAAGAGCTCAAAGCCTTAAAGAAACCAGACTCTCCAGGATCCTATAGCACATGAATTCTTGTTTTTCACTGGCTATGATCTAACTATTGCAACCAGTCACTATTTATCAACTCTACAAAGCCAGTGCTTCTTTTCCCTCTGCCCTTCAGCTCCCTTCCTTCCAAAAAATTTTCTTCCTTACCATTGTCTCAAGTGACTATGAGCAACGCAGAAGACCTCTCCAATGTGGGTAGGGGTGGGCCTCATCCAACAAGCTAAAGCTTGAAGAGCAAAGGCTGAGGTTCCTGAAGAAGCGTCCTGCCTCGGGACTGTACCAGGAAGCCCTCCCTGGCCTTCCAGCCTGCTGCCCTACAGAAAGCACACCCAACACTCACCTGATTCTCCTGCTGGCTGGTCTGCCCTGCAGATTCGCACACTACAATCACAGGGATCGGTTTCCTACAATGAATCTCTTTTCTTTGTATCTACCTATCCTTTTGCTCTATTTCTCTGGGAATACTGATTCTTTCAAGCAGAGACTTACCTTTTTTATGCTATATACACTCTTGCATACCACTGATCTGATTAGTCTCACTCTATTTCTGTCAGCGTGTATGTGTTACAATTACTTTACTCTTCTGTCTTAACTTTAGTTTTGCTCTTTTCTGTTACTTAATCTCTTGACAGGTACATTTTTTCCTGCTAAACTGAGCCTATTGAGGGTAGCAGTTGTGTTTATCTTTTACCCTGAACACAAGACCTCACCTAAATAGTACTTTATAAATACCTTCCCAAATGAATGAAATAAAATCATTAATTGTTGTATGAAAAAAGGATTTAAATGCTGAACAAGGATAAAGAATGATTTTTAAGTGGTCACTGCCTTGTATTCTATTATGCATCCTCTCCATGGTTTGAATGGCTTCCCGCTGTCTTACTCCCAGTACGCACTATTATCTAACTACACTAGTGTACTCCTGGCACACTTTGTTCATCCCAGCATTAAGACAGTTGTTCATGGTTAGCAAAGTTCATGTTTTTGATGAAACGCCAAACTCAATAACTAAGTTGTTATATTGTCCATGAGCTTAGCCTGAAGCTAAAGTCTGATAAATAGAGGCCCAATGAGGTCAGGTAGTACAATTTTGTTTCATGTCAGCTTAGAATATTTACAAATGGCTGGAGACAGACATAGCACCTCCACTGCTCTCCTTTCACAAGTTTTAATTAAGAACAAAAGAAGGAAGGCAGGCTCCATCCTGATGCCCGATCTCTGTGAGGCAATTTTCTAGTCCTGACTTGACCACGTCAGGATTTCTTATCCTGGGTTGTGATAGCCTCAAGGGAAGTTAATGTCTCTACCTGCTCTTTACTCACAACTCCTTAGAAAAATAGGATTTTATTTCTGGCAGAAAAAGTATTTTCAGGTTTTCTTTTTCTTACTGAATTTGTCTTAAGTCTCAGAACAAAAGCTGTACATTTTTTATATTGTCCTTTCAAAAACAGAGCCCAGGGCTTTTATTCTTTTGCACATAGCAGATTCTTTTTGACAAGTGGACCACTGTGTAATAGAAGATAAAACCCAAAAACAATGCCATGAAAACTTATTTATGTTCAATTCCTGGGTCTTTCTGCTATTAGAAACATCCCTTCCTTTTCTAAATAATAATACTGAATAATAGTAGCATTCGGGAACTTTGAGCATGTGCAAGATTAAGTTCTAGTTACTTCACGTGACAGCTAGTTTATGTGCTCAACAAATCTGTTGTTTTCAGACTGGGAAACTGAGTCACATGAGATAACTCTCCTGCTAGCTGGAGGCTGTGTGTTCCCCTTCTGTTTCTTCCTGCTTGTGTGCCCCCAGCTGCCAAATCTGGAACTCAAGATCTAGATTCTTGTCTAGTTTATACATCCCTTTCAAAATTATCTCTGATTTTTCCCTTCTTTCTAACTGTCTCTACATTGCCTTCTCCTTGCTACACTAAGCATCACCAGTTTAACCCAGGCCACAATGACTATAGCTTCTATTCTCCATGATGTTTCAGGACCACCTTTTCCTCACATGCAAATAACAGACTATGTATGCTTGTTACCTGTTGATTCATAACAAATTACCCTAAATCCTAGCCAATAACAACAAACATTTATCATCTCACAGCTCCTAAGGGACAGAAATGTAAGATGATTTAGCTGGGTGGTTTTGGTGAAAGATCTCTCCTAAGCTTTCTACATGTTGACCAGAGATGTGGTCACTGTGGGGGGTCCCAGTCTTTCATTTCAGGCAGGACCAGGGGTTTCGAGCAGGCTCAGCTGGCTGCTAGCTAGAGACATCACCCTCATGCCACATGCATCTTTCCATCAGGTGGTTAATACCATACCAATGGAATTGCACTCCTTGATAGAATCAGCAGGATTTTTATAATTTAATATCAGAAGGCATAGCTCATTACTTCTTCCATCACTTCTTCATTAGAAGTCATTAAATTCAGCCTATACTCCAAAAAAGAGAATCACACCCCGGGGTCTTCCTCAATCAGAGAAGCCAGGGACCATTGTGACTATCTCAGATCCTGCTTCCCACATGACATGTGTGCTCAAAATAGTGAACCTCCTTGATTTTAAGACGTGGTCCCAGTGGAGTTTACTAGGCCCATTTTCCAGTCTCGGTCATCACCACCTTTCCTATTATACCCTCTGCTGCTCCTTCGGGGGCAAACATGACCCACTCTGTACTGCCATCTGCTCCTCTTATTTACAAAGAGGATTCCATGGACTCACCATCATCATTAAATGAACACAAACATTCTTCTCTTCTTTAAGGTTGTGTGGCCATTTACGGGAATGTTTTAATGTAAGATTGCTTCACAATTGTGAAAGATTTTATTTTATTGCAGATATAATGAATTGTAAGTCTTATAAACCTAAAAGTTGTTTTAAATTTCCTTTGTACCAGCTTCTGCAATAAATCTCAGCTTCTAAAAATCCCTATTTAGAAAAATCACCTCAGAAACAATATGTTCACTATGTATAGCCTTGAATACCAAAGTAGTATTGTTATTTTCTCAGTCTGTAAGATGTATTTCCCTAAGATCCAGTAGAGATTAGTTTATATCTTTGTTTTCTGACTTATGTTAAGTCATGAAGACAAATGTAATCGCAGAAGTCTAGCACTCTCATTCCAGGTACATTTCTGGCCCTTCTATCTGCAGGTGACAGAGAATGGAACATGTAGTCCTTGTTAGAAGAACAAAGTGTACCAGTTAAGCCCTCAATTCTAGTGGATTTTCATTTTATAATACATTAATCCAGAAATAAATAAGAAATAGAAATTCTCTCTTTAACTGGAGAAATCTTCTACCACTCCTGGGGGTAGTTGTCAGGACCTGGCCACATAAGACGGAAGAAGGCTTAACTAACAGCATAAGACTTCTGACAACTTGGATTTTTTTGACTTTTCAGAGGTTGCCCCACTGGTGTCAGTCTACGCACCCTTTTCTGTTGCTCAGTGCTAACCTTCCAGGAGGTTCTGGGGTCAGAACACATTGCCTGAGCATATGTCAAGCACTCCATAGCTAGGAAGAGAATAGCAGCACTTTCTTGTACTAAGAATTTAAAAACTACAGATAAGATGAGGAGACATGGGCCCCTAAAATGCTTAGTCCTTCATACTGTAAACAACACAAGTGAGCATTCAACAAAATTTCCAGAGTTGTCTTTTTCTCCTAAATTTCCTTTACAATTTCCAGTCATTCTCCACCCTCAATGAGAGCCTTACAGTGACGGCTTGTGGCTTCTATCATTCCTTCCACCCTGGCTTCCAAAACCTCGGGATCATTGTATCAAGGGATGTCTGCTTTGGTTTAAATAGAGCATTACAAAACTTTCCCCTAATCTTTCTTGGCTTCTGGCCTCTTTCCTCATGTACTGCTTGTTCCAACCTTCAGAAAACAGCTTGTCCTTTTATCAAGTATCATAGTTTATAATTACTATGGTGTTCATTTTTGGATCAAGAAGATACCTCTGTTTGTTGAACACAAGTCTTAGAGAGAATGGTCATGGTCATATCATATGAAGTGCTGTCAGAAGTACTTCAAGGGTTTGGTTCACTCTGAGCTGTAGAAGTGGAATTCTAAGATCTGCCTTACCTGATCTGAAGCCATACAGGGGTTCTCTCTGCACACATAATAATTAGACACAAAGAACATGGTCCACAATTGGGGAAGAGAAGGGAATTTAACGCATCCTTACCTCCTATTATTTTTTTATAGATTGAATTCTTTATTGGTACAATTTACATACATATCAAAATCATGTATAACATTGGGGAATTTGTACCAGTATATGACACAAGTTAATTCTCACTTTTACCCATATCCCTACCCACCCACCCCTCCTCACCCCCTTTATACATGCTCTTTTATTTTCTTTCTGTATCATATTTATTCCTTCCCCTCATCACATTCCCACACCGAGTTTCCCATAGAAATTTTGCACTCTATAAAAGCTGTCATACTTTCTAAAGCTCATTTGCATCTACAGGTGTTCATGTCAAAGAGAAGATCCGGTAATGGTCTATCTGTGATCTATTGGATTGCAGACTTGTGCAACCATTGTGGAGATCCATGTGGAGATTTCTCAGAAAACTAGGACTAGGGGTTCCATTTGACCCGGCTATCCCCCTGCTAGGAATATACCCAAAATAATTTAAAAACTTACATTGGAAAGACAGATGTACACCATTGTTCATAGCAGCTCAGTTCATGATAGCTCAATCTTGGAAACAACCCAAATGTCCATCAACTGGAGAGTGGATAAAGAAGATGTGTTTTTTTAATAAAATGGAGTATTACTCTGCCTAAAGAATGACAAGATCGATCCATTTAGTTGCAAATGGAGACACCTGGAGGATATACTTACCTCCTATTATTATTTGGAGAAAAATAAGATAGAACCACTAACTTTGTTAATGCTTCCTATTTTGTAAGGTTCCTGTTGAGACTAAATAAACTGAAGTACTATGACATACCATAGTTGGTCATGTAATATTTGTTTGCCATATATGGATAGATAAATATTTATTTGCATATATGTTCTACTATTATTATTGTCAATATTATTTTCATTATGTAGCCTTTCAAAGAAAAAAATAAACTATGACTCATAAAAGAGAGAAAAGGTACTAGGGAATGTGGAGCAAAAAATTTTCAATTTCAAACAGTAAAAGTATTTTTTTTAAGTATAGCCAAGTTAAGACAAGCAGAATTCACAAGATAGGAAGATAAAGAATAACTCTACATATCAGTAATCACAGTAAATGTAGATGGAGTTAAAAACAGATAAGCAAATAGGAAAACAACAAACACAAAAACAAGTTTCATATGTATCATAGATAAAACTAAAACTTAGAGAAATGGAAAGAGAGACAAAAGCATGAAAAGTTAGACAAAAGAAAACAAAATCTGGTAATTATATTAACATCCAAAGTTTCTCATACCAGAGAAAAGATATATTTACACATCTGTGACCTATTTATTTCACTTATGAGTATGTCCTTAAGGTATGTCCATTTAAGTATAAATGAGTCAAAATTATCATTTTTTTATAGAATAGTAAATGCAAATGAGTTCATTCCTTAATCAAATTGAAGTTATTAACAAAGATACAAGTTCAAAAACTTAGACACTTGAACATTTTAAACTATACTTTGGAATAATATTTAACACAAATAACCATGTTTAACTGAATGAAAGTTTATAATAATGAAAACAGAATGAAAATGAATGTCAAAATTCATAGAATGCTACCAGAATAGTTTTTAATATGCTCATTTATATTTTAAAGTTTACAATAGAAAGAAATAAAACCATAAACTTGAGGAGCTGAACACTCAACATAAGAAGTTAGAAAAAGTGGGCCAGAGATTTAGCTCAGTGGTTCCGGTGCCTGCCTCGCAAGTGCAAGGTCCTGAGTTTGATCCCGGAAACCACATAGAATGCTGGGCGTGGTGATTCACGCCCACCAGCAATCAATGCCACATACCACAGTGCCAGGCGTGGTGGCTCACGCCTGTAATCCCAGCACTCGGGAGGCAGAGGCAGGAGGATTGCTGAGTTCCAGGCTTGCCTGGGCTACACAGTGGGCTCAGACCCAGCCTGAACTACAAAACAAGATCCTGTCTCCAAAAAAAAAAAAAAAGAAGTTAGAAAAAGTTAAACCCAGGAAGCTGAGGAGCCTAAAGAAGGAATGAGTAAAAATAAGTAAAATAAAAAGTAAAGATTAGTAGAGAAAAAAATGCCAAAATAAAAGATGGTTCTTTAAAGAGATAAATAAAATAGGCTAACTTTTGCTGAGACTGGTCAAGAAAAATATACAAAAGTCACAGATAGGGCCGGAGGGTTAGCTCAGTGGTTCCGGCGCCTGCCTCACAAGCGCAAGGTCCTGAGTTTGATCCCTGGTAACCACATACAATGCTGGGCGTGGTGGCTCACGCCTGTAATCCCAGCACTCGGGAGGCAGAGGCAGGAGGATTGCTGAGTTCGAGGCTTGCCTGGACTACATAGTGAGCTCAGGGCCAGCCTGAACTA
>PVIC010001715.1:0-22179 GCA_004025085.1 Thryonomys swinderianus | reverse complement strand
CTTTAAAAAATACTAAGAATGAAAAGCCACAAATACAGAAACATCAGATATATTAAGAAAGAATGGTATGAACTGTTTTATATAATACAGGAAAATCTAGATTAAATTATCAACTTCTAGGTAATGATAACAACAAAACATACTTAAGGAAGAATATAAAGCTTTGATTTTCTACTATAATTAAAGAGCATAAATCAAAGATTATACCCCTTCCACAGAAACCCATATGACTTCACAAGTGAGTTTTAATACACTGTCAAATAATCATTTACCCAATATTATATAAATACATTTAGATAGTATTTTAAGTGAAAGACACTCCCGTACATTTTAAGACACACTTTTCCTTTAGGACTACAGCTAGCAAAGGTCTGCTTAAGTGAATGTTAAGACAACATCACTCATATACATGGAGGCAAAGATAATAAATAAAGTATTGGAAAACTAAAGATATCGCTTCTCGGCCTTTTGGCTAAGATCAAGTGTAGAAAACTAAAGATAAATAAGCACTGTAATAAAAAAGAAAGCTCACCAATGTTTATATCAGTAATGTGAGGGATAGTACTTTCTTGAAAGATAATAAATGTTCTTTATCAAAATAATAGCCAAGACCATTTTAATAGTTAAATCCTATAGTTATTAATTTTAAACTCAAGAATAAAACAAGAATGCCATGATCATAATTTCTGTGATAATAAAGTTACATCTTGATAAGAAAGTAAAATAATAAAATTATCATTACTTCCAAATGTTACTGTTCAGCCTATAGTAAAAACCCTCAAAAAAATTCACAAAAGATTCATTAAAATTAAGTTGTTTTACAAAATTATTAGATTTAAGATCAACGTAAAAATCAATTGTATTTATATATGTCAACAATAAACACTTTATATAATGAAAAATAAGGTAGCTATTATAATTAAGTGATAGAAAAAAACCTAAAATGTGAAACTTACATAAAGAAACATTGTAAATGAGATTAAAAGACATCAAAGACTTATACTTTTGGATTATAAGATAGTTCCATGAAAAAGTCAATTTCTTCAAATTTCTAATAGGTTTTCAAGAAACATGAAAATGTTTTTATACAATGTTAATGAAAGACACATAACAGTCTAGGATGCTAACATAAAAGGAAAATAAGGTAGAGAAACTTATTTTAATGTTCATCTACATTTTAAAGTCAAGGTAAGTAGAACAGTATAATATTGGTTCAATGCAAGACAAACTGATCTATGGAATAGAACTGAGAGGGACAAAACAGTTCCACATGTTTTTGTGGGCTTTTATTTGTTTGAAGATTAAAATATGACTGGTTGTGGCAGTGCACTTTAGTAGAATAGAATGAAACATTCCATAAATGCTCTTGGAAACATTTATTATCTATATGAGAAAAAAATGAAATTGGATTCCAATTTTATATCATATACAAAAATCAATTCCAGATGATTTAAAACCTCAGTGTGAGAAGCAAAAGACTCAAACTTTATTAAAAAATTTTGGAGAATGCCTCTAACATTTTTGAGTAGAGAAGTATTTTTAAACCAGATACACCATTAATTATAAAATATTGATATATTTAACCACATTGAGATAAAGGATTCCTGTATATCAAAATATTCCAAAAATAAATGGACTATATTCCAATTTTTAATATGCCTGGGCAACAGAAGATTATTTCTCTTTATATATCAAAAGTCACAAGCAGACAAAAAAATCAATAGCTACATAAGTAAGGAATGAGTATTTCATGGCAATGGATACATAAATAGTAAATTCACATACAAAATATAGTTATCATTTTCTTTTATTTTCTTTTTTCTTAGATGGGGTCTCACTTTATAGTTCAGGGTGGTCCTGAGTTCACTATGTAGCCCAGACAGGCCTCAATCTCAGCAGTCCTCCTGCTTCTGCCTCCCGAGTGCTGGGATGACAGATGTGAGCCAACACACCAGGCGCTGTGGCATGCAGTACTGATTGCTCATAGTATTGTTGTATGTGGTTATTGGGGATTGAACCAGGGACCTTTTACTTGCTAGACAGGCACCAGAAACACTGAGCTAAATCTCCCAAATTATCATTTTCTATGATCAAGGAACCATAAACAAAGAACAGGTGAGATAGATTTTGACTGAATGATATTATTTTTAAAAATCAGTACCTTTGAAATACCAACTACTGGAGAAGCAGCTTAGCATTTATTTAAGAGTGTAAATGGCTAGGAAAATGAATAAATTACAGCAACATGTAACAAACAAGTTACAAAAAGTTTTATTCATTAAAACATCACTTTTAAAATTCACAACCAAGTGATACATTTGTTTTCATGTGAATATATCCTTAAAAATTCACATGTTGGAAATTTAATTGCCAAATTCATATTTTGATGATATTTGGAAGTAGGAAATACTAGCATTAGATTAAGTAATTAAAGTGAGTTAGAAGATTAATGGCTTTATAAAAAGAGAGAGACCCTAGTTTATCTACCTTCTTGTTGTCATGTGTTATGAAATACCATGAAAGCCCTCACCAGATGTTGACTTCTCAGACACTATAAAAAATAAAATTTTTCCATAAATTATTAAGTTTGTGGTGTTCTGTAGTAGGAGCAGAAAATGGACTGAGATGGTATTACTTAAAGAGACACACATAAACCTTTTTTAAAACAAGAAATCACAAATTTTAAGGTCTTTCTTCTCACAAACCACCCAACCAACAAGAAAATTATAGGTTGTTTTAAAGATATTGACAGTGGTTTGATTTTTGTTGGTTCTGAATTTGGGTGACATCTTCTCAGATGTTCCTAATAGTTAGGTTTTCAACCTAGGTAGATACTGAGTAGACTGTTTTCTGTTATTGAGGTATTACATCAAATATTAGGCAGAAGCCAAATCATCCACTGACTTGATCATATTAAAATTTTAGAATTCCTTTTTCCTACCAAATTTTTATTTATTTCCCATGAGATTTTTCAGCATTTGGACAGTCACGAGTCAGATGATGAACCTCATCATTGTGACTTTGTGAAATTCTTTTGCTTGAAAAATACCACCACAACTTTTTCTCTCCTCAGCTCCTGAAGACCCAATTTTCCAGTTGACAAAATGAGATATATTCAGGGCGGAGTTTTAAAGAAACATTTCATATCACTCATCCTCTCTTTGGAAGGTTGATGACTGTCACAAAGTTCACAGCTTGGAGTGGTCCCTGAGGCCCTTTTGCATAGGGATGGGCTTCTTAAGACTTATATAAACCAAATCTCAGTATTTGAGGAGCCAAATGTGGGTGTGGGACCAGCTTGTCTACTAAACTATGCCATGGTGAGCTTTGTGGACTCATCAACTTTTCTCTTGGCCTCCATTTTTCTTTCATTAAATGAGTTGAAGTCATATAGCAGACTCTGTGGAGCCTTTGGGATTCACACTTAATGAAAACTGTGGGAAATGTGAACCAGTTATGTCTACAGAAGCTCATGGGGATGGACAGTGGAAGATTTCATGGTCAGTTTTCCCTGCCTCACCTCCACGCCAGGTTTAAGTCAGTTTGGCACCTGCTGTCCAGAGAGCTGGGGCCATGATGATTCATCATAGCACTTACAAAACTAGGCTTGGGATTATTCCCAGCTGTTGGCCAGCGTGAAAATTAATACTGTTGTGTGCACTTTTCAAACTAAATGAATAGACTCATAACTCCTTCAAAGGCAGTTGTTTGCTTGAACATGGGCCAATTTTCATCTGTGAATAATTCAGCAACTGGCAAATGCTAAAGCTCATGACTGAGTTCATGGGACCAATTATTTATAAACACAATTTAATGAAAATTTCTCTCTTTCTTTCTCTCACCCCTCACCATCAAAACCCTCAAACTATTTCAATGCTGCATGTTCAGCTCCCTGAGATGACATTTGATGTCACTGATACAGTTAGACCATGTGGATCTGAGAAAGGATCCATGGCCAAGGATACGTCAAAGGTAGAAGACAGAGCAATAAGCCAGAAGCATGGCAATGGGAGGGTCCACCAAGGCCTATATGTGAGTTTTCCTCTCTCACCCTCTCATTATAATATCCAAGTCTATCTCTATCCCAGTCCTGAACTTTGTGTATCAGATAAATGTACACAAAATTATATCGTTAAAAGCATAAGTTATGGTCCACTGAATGCATCTCTCTGGGTCATCCACTTCTGTGACTCTGAATAAAGTACTTAATATTACTAGGCTTCTAGGGCTGGAGATTTAGCTCAGTGGTTCCGGCGCCTGCCTCACAAGCGCAAGGTCCTGAGTTCGATCCCCAGTAACCACATACAATGCTGGGCATAGTGACTCAGGCCCACCAGTGATCAATACCACATACTACAGTGCCGGGCATGGTGGCTCACGCCTGTAATCCCAGCACTCGGGAGGCAGAGACAGGAGGATTGCTGAGTTCATGGCGGCTTGCCTGGGCACCATAGTGAGCTCAGGGCCAGCCTGAACTACAAAGCAAGACCCTGTCTAAAAATTATATATATATATATATATATATATATATATATATATATATATATATATATATATGCTTCACTTTTACTATGTGTAAAATGAGAATAATTATAATTCCAGCCTCCTGAAGAAAAATAGGTTGTGAGATTGTTTTTCTTCATGAAACTATACTTATTACAGGGCTTGTACACATTTGGAGTTTAATATTGGTTAGTTTGTTTCTGCAAATGCTGACCCATGGAAAAATTTTACACTTCTCTTCCATTGATAGTTCAGGTGAAAACTATCTCTGCAGTTTTTTGAATCCACAAATAAAGAAGGCCAATTATAGGTACATTTACTAATGTGTGTTATACTTTCATATATCTACATGTTACTAATTTAGAATCCTTTTATTTTAGCTTAAACAACACTCTTTAGCATTTCTTGTAAGGTAAGCCTAGATGAATTGCCTCAAGTTTTGTTTGTCTTGGAAAGATTTAACTGTCTTCCATTTCTGATGGACATCTTTGCTGGGTAAAATATTCTTTGCTGATAGTGTTTTCTTTTTTTCCTTACATCAGTTTGAATATATCATCCCACTCTTGGCTTACAGGTTTCTGCTGAGAAATCTACTGATAGCCTTGTAAATGCTATCTTGTATATGATGTGTCATTTCTCATGTGTTTCCAAAATTTTGTCTGACTTTTAACAATTTTCTTATGATATGTCAGTGAATTCCTCCTTGAATTAAATGTGTTTGAGAGCTTTTAATCTTTGTATATTTGGAAGTCTATATCTTTATCCAGATCTCAGTCATTATTTCTTTACATGAGCTTATGGGTTAGTTGATTTTCTATTGCTAAAGCAAAAGCTTGAAACTGGGTATTTAATAAAAAATACATGCTTATTTAGCTCAAAGCTTTTGGAAGCTGAAAATCCAAGATCAGGAGGTCTTACCTGTATGACCTCTGAAGTGGGCCCAAGAATGGGTGACATCATAATAATGACAACACTGTGCGGGAGGGATTATATTGTAAGATTGGTAAATTAGAGGAATTAAGGGCCAAGCTGAGCCTTTTTATGTTAGCATAATCTCATGAGAACTAACCAGAGTCCCATAAATACTACAAATAAGATACTTCCATGATAAAGAACACCTGAAAAACTTCACTAATATGAAACCTGCACTCCAAAACATCCTAAGAACATCTTGGGAAAAAAAACACAGAAAATTTCATACCCACAAGACCCAGGAGAGTGAATTCATTGGGGCAAACAAGAAACTAAATAGAAAAGGGGAAAAGCAAAGAAGAAAAGAACCAAGAACAGGGAAACATGGAAGCTCTGAATATGTCCATATCAGTCATAACCATTAATGTCAATGGACTCAATGGGCCAATTAAAAGACACAGACTAGCAGATTGGATCAAGAAGCAAGATCCTACAATCTGCTGCATACAGGAAATACACCTAATTCAGAAGGAAACCCATAGACTGAAAATAAAAGGTTGAAAAACAATCCTCCATGCCACAGAAAACTGCAAAAAAGCAGGAGTGGCTATCTTGTTTGCAGATAAAATAGATTTCAAACCCAAACTGATTAAAAGAGATAAAGAAGGTCACTATATTCTCATACAGGGAACTATCCAAGAGAAAGAAAAAACACTCATAAATATTTATGCACCAAACTCTAATGCACCCAACTATATAAAACAAGCATTACTGGACATGAAAAGCCAGTTATGCATGAATACAATAGTACTAGGAGATTTTAATACTCCATTGTCACAAATTGACAGATCAACTGGACAAAGAATCAATAAGGAAATACCTGAGTGAAATCAAACTTTGGAGCAAATAGACTTATTAGATGCCTACAGAATTTTTCACACTTCAAAGCAAGAATACACCTTCTTCTCAGCTGTTCATGGATCATTCTCCAAAATAGATCACATTCTAGTCCATAGAACAAACTTACGTAGATGCAAAGGAATCAAAGTTATCCCCTGCATATTATCAGACCATAGTGCCTTGAAACTGGAGCTGAATAGCAGAAGTAATTCCAAGATCCTCACAAACACATGGAAATTGAACAACACTCTATTAACCAACCAATGGGTCACAAAAGAAATTAAAGAAGAAATTAAACAGTTTCTACAGCTAAATGACAACCCCAGCACAACATACAGGAATTTATGGGACACAATGAAAGCAGTTCTGAGAGAGAAATCCACAGCAGTGAATGCCTACACTCGGAAAATAGAGCAAACTGAAATAAACAATCTAATGATGAACCTCAGACAATTAGAAAAAGAGGAGCAAAACAAACCCAAAGCACATACTAGAGAGGAAATTATAAGGATCACAGCAGAAATTAATGCAATGGTGACAAAGAGAATGATACAAAGAATCAATAAATCAAAGAGTTGGTTCTTTGAAAGGATAAATAAGATCAGCAGACCCTTAGCCAACCTTATCAAACAAAGGAAGGAAAAGGCTCAAATACATGCTATAAGGAATGACAATGGGGAAATCAGCACAGACCCAGAGGAAGTCCAAAGGATCATAAACATGTATTTTGAAAATCTATACTTCAAGAAGTTGGAAAATCTAGAAGAAATGGATAGATTCCTAGACACATATGAACTTCCAAAGCTGAATGAAGAGGATATAAAAATGTTAAACAACCCGATATCAGTCTGGGAAATTGAAAATGTAATAAAAAACCTACTAACAAAGAACAGTGCTGGTCCTGACAGCTTCACTGCTGAATTCTACAAAACTTTTAAAGAAGAGTTAATACCAGTACTTCTCAATCCCCTTAATGAAATCAAAAGGGAAGCAGTACTCCCAAAATCATTCCTTGAAGCAACCATCACCTTGATTCCAAAGGCAGGGAAAGATCCCACCAAAAAAGAAAACTACAGGCCAATCTCCCTAATGAACATTGACATAAAAATCATCAATAGAATACTGGCAAACAGAATGCAAGAGTTATCAAGAAAATCATACACCCTGATCAACTCGGATTTATCTCAGGGATGCAAGGCTGGTTCAGCATATGTAAATCAATCAATGTAATACACTATATTAACAGACTCAGGACAAAAACCATATGATTATCTCAATAGATGCAGAAAAAGCATTTGACAAAATCCAACACCAATTTATGATCAAAACCTTACAGAGAATTGGAGTCGATGGACTTTATCTCAATTTAATACAAGCTATTTATGAGAAACCAACAGCCAGCATCATACTCAATGGGCAAAAACTGAAACCTTTTGCAGTAAGGTCAGGAATGAGACAAGGATGCCCGCTGTCACCACTCTTCTTCAAGATAGTACTGGAAACATCAGCCATAGCAATCAAGCAGGACAAAGATATAAAAGGAATACAGATAGGAAAGAAAGAAGTTAAACTGTCATTATTTGCTGATGATATGATACTCTATTTAGAGTATCCTAAAAACTCAACCAAAAGACTGCTAGACTTAATTACCAAATTTAGTAGTGTTGCTGGATACAGGGTCAATGCTCAAAAATTAATACCCTTTGTCTACACAAACAACAGACTCACTGAGAGAGAAACTGGGGAGTCAATCCCTTTCACAGTAGCACCCAGAAAAATGAAATATCTAGGAATCAACCTAACAAAGGAAGTGAAAGACCTCTACTCTGAAAACTATAGGACTCTGAAAACTGAGATAGAAAAGGAAACCAGAAAGTGGAAAGATGTCCCTTGTTCCTGGGTCAGGAGAACCAACATCGTCAAAATGGCTAAAGATGTGGGTTTTTTAATAAAATGGAGTATTACTCTGCCATAAAGAATGACAAGATCGATTCATTTAGGTGCAAATGGGGACACCTGGAGGATATACTAATAAGTGAAATCAATAAATCACAGATAGACAATTACTGGATCTTCTCTTTGACATGAACACCTGTAGATGCAAATGAGCTTTAGATAGTATGACAGCTTTTATAGAGTGCAAAATATCTGTAGGAAACTTGGTGTGGGAATGTGATGAGGGGAAGGAATAAATATGATTGTGAAAGAAAATAAAAGAGCATGTATAAAGGGGGTGAGGAGGTGTGGGTGGGTAGGGATATGGGTAAAAATGAGAATTAACTAGTGTTATATACTGGTACAAATTCCCCAATGTTATGCATGATTTTTAGATGTATATAAATTGTACCAATAAAGAATTTAATTTAAAATTCAAAAAAATCAACCAACAATAAATGCTGGCAAGGCTGTGGGGAGAAAAGAACCCTTCTCCACTGTTGGTGGGATTATAGACTTGTGCAACCATTGTGGAGATCTGTGCAGATTCCTCAGAAAACTAGGATTAGGGGTCCCATTTGACCCTACTATCCCCCTGCTAGGAATATACCAAAAAGAATTTTAAAAATCACATTGGAAAGACAGATGTACCTCCTTGTTCATAGCAGCTCAGTTCATGATAGCCCAATCCTGGAAACAATCCAGATGCCCTTCAACTGGAGACTAGATAAAGAAGATGTGATTTTTTAAAAAATAAAATGGAGTATTACTCTGCCATAAAGAACAAGATTCATTCATTTATATGCAAATAGATACACCTGAAGGACATACTAATAAGTGAAATAAATAGATTACAAATATGCAAATGCTGGATCTTTTCTTTCATATGAGCACCTGTAAATGTAAATGAGTTCTAGAATGTATGATAGCTTATGTAAAATAGGCCATTTCCAAAGGGAATTTGATATGGGAAAGTAATGAGAGGAAGGAATAAATATGATTGTGAAAGAAAATAAAAGAGCATGTATACAGGGGGTGGGGAGGTGTGGGTGGGTAGGGATATGGGTAAAAATGAGAATTAACTTGTTTCATATATTGGTACAAATTCCCCAATGTTATGTGTGATTGTGAGATGTTTATAA
Organism: Thryonomys swinderianus; assembly: GCA_004025085.1. NCBI lineage: Eukaryota > Metazoa > Chordata > Mammalia > Rodentia > Thryonomyidae > Thryonomys > Thryonomys swinderianus. Next base: position 12,787 of record PVIC010001715.1, on the reverse strand, counting down.
ATTGTACCAATAAAGAATTTTAGAAAAAACAGTCTGGTGTGTGTGTGTGTGTGTGTGTGTGTGTGTGTTGCCAGGACCCCATTCACACTAAGAAGACTCTACTACTGATTCACATCAATACCCTAATGGCAGTTTTCATATCTATCTCCTTTAGGGTTAGGCACTGGAAATTACTGTTTTCCTTCTGTAGTGTCATTTTTGACACTAATGATCCCCTTCTTTAAGATTTCATTTTCCTTGAAGTCTTTTGTTTCTATGTTTCCTGACTGGCTCTACTCTTTTGGTCTTTATTGATTGGCTTTAGGAGAGAAGATTTTACACCAATCAACCCAAATGGGGATCCCAAGGTTCTTTCAGGTCTTTTCTATGGGTGTATCTTCTCCCAAAACCTTGTTCTCTTTAGTTGTGTAAGTTTTAAAATTTTATAGCTCTTCTCTATCCTACAAAGCCAGGCAAAGTGCTAAAATCTCATTTATTTTCCCTACAGTGCTGCCACGATGTGCTCAGGTTTGCCTGTTTCTGTTCCTGCACAGTCAGCCCATCTTTCCATGTGTGTTTATGAACCATCTGCAAAGGTATGCACTCACTGTTTATGGGGGTGCGGACTGTGATAGGCAACCAGGAGAGAGACTGAGGCATGTGAATTAGTGGACAGGTGCAGGGGCCACAATGGAGGGGGCTGCAAGCAGCTTATGGAAAACTTCCTCATTTAGTCAGCAAAGTGTTTGTTGTGTCTTCAAACAAGGTAGCTGAGGCTGGGTGTAGTGGCTCACATCTATAATCCCAGCACTTAGGGTGCAGAGGCAGGAGGACTGCTGAGTTCAAGGCTTGCCTGGGCTACATAGTGAGCTTAGGGCCAGCCTCAAATACAAAGCAAGACCCTGTCTCAAAAATTTAAAAAAAAAAAACATGGTAACTGAATGTCCACATCTCTTCCTTGCTCTTGGCCTTTCCTAATTACCTAGCAGTACCAATCATCTGAGTATCTAGAAGATTCCCAGCTCCACTTCTGCCCAACAAAATCATTGCTGCAGGTTGTCTGTAAGTCTGAGCTTCCAGTAACAAGTCTGACAACCTGGGGCAATTCCCAGTTCACAGAGTTAAAGCCAAAGCAACAAGGCTATTTAAAGTTTGTGGAGGGACTGGGGATTTAGCTCAGTGGTTCTGGAGTCTGCCTGGCAAGCACAAGGTCCTGAGTTCGATCCCATATAACATATCACAATGCAGAGCGTCATGGCTCATGCCAGTAATCCCAGTGCTCAGGAGGTAGAGGCAGGATGCTTGCTGAGTTTGAATCTTGCCTGGGCTATATAGTGAGCTCAGTGGGGTTTTGATCATGAACATTGATGCAAAAATCCTCAATAAAATACTGGCAAACAAAATACAGAGAGTTATCAAGAAAATCATACACCCCGATCAAGTTGGATTTATCCCCAGGATGCAAGGCTGGTTCAACATATGTAAATCAATCAATGTAATACACTATATTAACAGACTTAAGGACAAAAACCATATGATCATCTCAATAGATGCAGAAAAAGCATTTGACAAAAATCCAACACCCATTCATGATCAAAACCCCAGAGAATTGGAATAGATGGACTTTTTCTCAATCTGATACAAGCTATTTATGAGAAACCAACAGCCAGCATCATACTTGATGGACAAAAACTGAAACCTTTTACACTAAGATCAGGAACGAGACAAGGATGCCCACTGTCACCACTCTTATTCAATATAGTACTGGAAACATTAGCCATAGCAATCAGTCAAGACAAAGATATAAAAGGAATAAAGATAGGAAAGGAAGATGTTATACTGTCATTATTTGCTGGTGATATGATATTCTATCTAAAGGATCCTAAAAACTCAACCAAAAGACTATTAGACTTAATTACCAAATTTGGTAGTGTTGCTGGATACAAAGTCAATGCTCAAAAATCAACAGCCTTTGTCTACACAAACAACAGATTCACTGAAAGAGAAATTGGGGAGTCAATCCCTTTCACAGTAGCACCCAGAAAAATGAAATATCTAGGAATCAATCTAACAAAGGAAGTGAAAGACTTCTACTTTGAAAACTATAGGACTCTGAAAAATGAGATAGAAAAGGATATCAGAAAGTGGAAAGACATCCCTTTTTCCTGGGTAGGGAGAACCAACATCATCAAAATGACTATACTTCCACAACTACTATACAGATTCAATGCAATTCCAATTCAAATCCCAACACTATACTTCACAGAGCTAGAGAAAATAATCCCAAAATTCATCTGGAACCACAAAGAGACCTAGAATAGCAAAAACAATTCTAAGCAACCATGACGTGGCAGGGGGCATTACAATCCCCAACTTAAAACTCTACTATAAAGCCACTGTGATAAAAACTGCATGGTACTGGCAAAGTAACAGACCCAAGTACCAGTGGAATAGATTAGAAGATCCAGACACAACCCTGGATACACTAAGCCACCTTATCTTTGACAAAGGAGCCAAACATCCTCAGTGGAGGAAAGACAGCCTCTTTAACAAATGGTGCTGGAAAAACTGGGCTTTAACCTGCCGAAAACTAAAGCTAGATCTATCTTTTTCACCATGCACAAAACTAAATTCACGATGGATTTGAGACTTGAACATTAAAACAGAAACAATAAACCTGCTAGAAAATAGGTTGGGTAAAACTCTTGGAGACATTGGCTTAGGCAGAGACTTCATAAATAAAACCTCTATAGCACAAGAACTAGCAGAAAGAATCAACAAATGAGATCTCACCCGACTAAAAAACTTCTGCACAACAAACAAAATCACTGGCACTGCTAAAAGACAACCAGTAACATGGGAAAAAGTCTTTACTAGCTGTTTGTCAGACAAGAGCTATTATCTACAATATACAAAGAACTTAAACAAATCAGTCTCCCCAAGTTTAAATACCCAATTCAAAAATGGGCATCTGAAATGAATAGACACTTCTCAGAGGCAGAAGTCAAAGCAGCCAAGAAGCATATAAAGAAATGTTCAACATCACTGGTCATTCGAGAGATGCAAATGAAAACAACACTGAGATCCCATCTCACTCCACAAAGAATGGCCACTATCACAAAATCAGCCAACGATAAATGCTGGCGAGGCTGTGGGGAGAAAGGAACCCTTCTCCACTGCTGGTGGGATTGTAGACATGTGCAACCACTGTGGAGATGTGTGTGGAGATTCCTCAGAAAACTAGGACTAGGGGTCCCATTTGACCCTGCTATCCCCCTGCTAGGAATATACCCAAAGGAATTTTAAAAATCACATTGGAAAGACAGATGTACATCCTTGTTCATAGCAGCTCAGTTCGTGATAGCTCAATCTTGGAAACAACCCAAATGCCCATCAACTGGAGACTGGATAAAGAAGATGTGTGTTTTTTTTTTAAATGAAGTATTATTCTGCCATAAAGAACGACAAGATTGATTCATTTATGTACAAATGGAGACACCTGGAGGACACACTAATAAGTGAAATAAATAGATCACAGATATGCAAATACCAGATCTTTTCTTTGATATAAGTACCTGTAGAGGTAAAGGAGCTATAGAATGTATGATAGTTTTTGTAATATCCAAAAGGAATTTGGTGTGGGAAAGTAATGAGGGGAAGGAATAAATATGACTTGGAAAAAAATAAAAGAGTATGTATATAGGGGATGGGAAGGGGGTGGGTGGGCAGGAATGTGGGTAAAAATGAGAATTGACCTATGTCACATATTTGTACAAATTCCCCAATGTTTTGTGTAATTGTTAGCTGTGTATATAATTACCAGTAAAGTTTACTGAATAATGCAAAAAAATTTTTTTAATTAAATAAATAAATAAATTTTTAAAAAATTCTGTGGGCATCTCCAGGTGTTTGTATGTCCTTTTGATGTTTAAGTTTCCTGCCAGCTTCCACTGGAATGGCAAGGAGAGAAGTACAGCTGAGGCTTACAGGAAATGTCTACTGAGTGAGGAAGGGAAGATAGGGGAAGACCCAGCACAGCTTCCAAAATGTTCAATCCAGGCTCCTCCACAGCTCATCAATCACCAAAGTACAAGTCATCTAAGGATCACAACAAAAGCCAACATTGTTTGCAATGAGGAAGCATTTGAGGGAATGGAGCAAACTGCTGAGAGGGGAGTGTACTTTGAAATATGGGTAATTGCAAGACATATGAAAATGATAATAATGGTGATTTATTGAGCACTTGCTACATACTAGCATCATTTTGAATACTGTGCATTTTTATATCATGTCTTCATGGAATTCTATGAGGCAGGAACTCTAATGATCTGCTTTTAACGGGTGATAATTTAGAGGCTTACCAAGATTAAGTAATTAAGAATTGATCTCAAATGGTATTCTCCCATCGAGGCTGATGTAGATTTACACAGCATCCTTCTTTCTTCAGTTTCCAAGCCCTGAGGGTTTGCCTTTTGACATATGGCAATGTGTTTCCACCCAGGCACATGACTTGACTAATTTTAAAGTGTTTTTCCAGAAACAGAGTCATTGTTCTATCTTGTCAGTGGGAAAGGTCATCATATAAATAGATACCTGAGCTCAAAAATTTGTGAGCATGTAACAAGATGAAGCTAAATATTATCAATCAGTAAATATTTGATTTGAAGGGTTTTTCAATTTGTATGCTTTTTGATCTTCACTATATACACTAGGTACACAAATAATACAAGTAGGATTACACAATATAGTACAAGTAGATTAGCTTGATGATCAAATATTATTCCCATGACTTAATGAGGAACTAGATTCTTTAACATGTTGAGTAATTTTAATATTGTCCAGTATCAAAAGCTAGGAAATAGAATAAAAATCTCAAACTAAACACTTGTGTTTCAAACTATGATGGAGGACTCAATAAGTCACAATGCCATTCCAAACCCATGAAACATGCTAAGAGTATGAATTAATGATAAAATTCAAAAGAACAGCAATTCTAAAACAATAGATACAAACTTTTGATAACATATTCTTCTTGAATACCCTGAATCACACCAGTATTTCCTTCTTTTTTAATTGAATTATTTATTGGTACATTTTATATACAGCTTACAATCATGCACAACATTGGGGAATTTGTACCAGTATATGACACAAGTTAATCCTCACTTTTACCCACAACCCTACCAATCCACCCCCTATATACATGCTCTTTTTTTTTCTTTCAGGATCATATTTATTCCTTCCTCTCATTACATTCCCACATCAAATTCCCTTTGGAAATTGCCTATTTTACATAAGCTATCATACATTCTAGAACTCATTCTAGGTGCTCATATCAAAGAAAAGATCCGGCATTTGCATATTTGTAATCTATTTATTTCACTTATTAGTGTGTCCTCCAGGTGTATCCATTTGCATATAAATGAATGATCTTGTTCTTTATGGCAGAGTAATACTCCATTTTATTTTTTTAAAATCACATCTTCTTTATCCAGTCTCCAGTTGATGGGCATCTGGATTGTTTCCAGGATTGGGCTATCATGAACTGAGCTGTTATGAACAAGGATGTACATCTGTCTTTCCAATGTGATTTTTAAAATTTCTTTGGATATATTCCTAGCAGGGGGATAGTAGGGTCAAATGGGACCTCTAGTCTTAGTTTTCTGAGGAATCTCCACACAGATCTCCACAGTGGTTGTACAAGTCTACAATCCCACCAGCAGTGGAGAAGGGTTCCTTTCTCCCCACAGCCTCGCCAGCATTTATCGTTGGTTGATTTTGCAATAGCAGCCATTCTTTACACACCGGTATTCCTAAGCAGGAATGTATTCTCACAAGCTCACCTGTCACTTAGTACATCAACAGGTCAAAAGAAATAGCTTCTGGCTTCAGGGTGGGAAGGCACTCAACTCATCTGCTTCCGTGTGTCATCTGATAAAGCATCTGTGATGACCTTGTATGGGCTCTGTGCAGTCACACATGTCATCCACCAGGCTCTCAGTAAACAACTTAGGCTGTAGTACCGCCTATTCCAATTCCTATTCCTAATAGTGACTGGCAAAATCCAGCTGATGTTTACCGATGCCATGTATTCAAGAGTAAGAGAAGAAATCAGGAAATTGGACTGATATGGACAGTGGTGGCATATTCTGTCCAAATCAGAGCTCTAGTCCCATCCTGATGTGTGCAATTTCAGTCCCAGTCCTGCATAATAGCTCCTCACCATGCTCACTCTTGGTGAGGACTCCCACATTTCTACAGCCTTTCTATTGAGACTGCTCATCTAGGCCCCACTTCTCCATCTTAAACCACTACCCAGTGTCTTATGGCTGTGTATCTACTTCTCTTTCCCAGAAAATTGTGAGTGGTACGGTGAAGAGGTGTGTTTAGAGCTAAATCGATACAGTGCATTCATCAAGATAAGATAAGGTGTGCTGAAGTGACGTAAAGCCCTAACATTACTGTGGTTTAACACTGTAAAGATTTCTCTCCCTCCCTCCTTTCCTCCCTCCCTCCCTCCCTCCCTCTCTCTCTCTCTCTCTCTCTCTCTCTCTCTCTCTCTCTCTCTCTCTCTCTCTCTCTCTCTCTCTCTCTCTCTCTCTCTCTCTCTCTCTCTCTCTCTCTCTCATGCAATCAAAGACTTTCTTTAGTTTACACTTTCTGGAATATGTGGTTTCCTATATTTCTCTCAACATGGAGGAAAAATATGAAAAAGCATACCAGCTCTTAACTCTTTCCACCCAGAAATGATACCCATTTGCTTCTCCACATGTTCCACTAACTAGAACTAGACATAGGACTCTAACCTTATTATAGACAAGGCTGAGAAATACAGAAGCCTGGATACTTGGTGAGACTTAATTTCCTTCTATAATCACTAGCTGTGTGATTGTAGATTGCTATTTAACTTCTCTGAAAAATCAGACATCATTAGAATCACCTTTCTAAATACAATAGGTAACTCCCTTTCTCAGCTTTAAAGATTTTTTTTCATTATCTTTGCTCAACTATGATCTTCCTTGGCATGGTTTTACTCTTACTGTGCAATCTACTGAATTTCTTGACTTTTTAACATTGTTTAAAATCCACATTTTTGGAAATTTTTATCATCTCTCCTCAGATTTTTTTCATCTCTTTCTTACTGTCCTATCTTTTTAGCTGAATACCAAGAGTACAAGCTTCTTTACTTTGACAGGGCTGGGGTTCCGCTGTCTCTCATAACTGTGCATCTCCAGTATATTTGTTACTCTCTCAACCCTAGAGAGCTTAGCAGTCCTCTGCTTAAAGTCCAGAATAGTATACATCTGGGCCCTGGCCAAAAAGCCCAGAGATGCATCAAGTTCCCCTTTCTTCACTCTCCTCTCCTTTTTGTCCTTCCTTCTCTCTAAAGCAGTTCTCTGCTCACCTGAGACTTGAACACCAAAACGGTGCTTTCTCAGATCACTAGAAGCCCTCTACTCTTTTTTTAGTTCTACTTCTTGGTGCTAAATCCAAGAAGCTGTCCCCTAACTGACAACCGGAATGAAAGCAGTGCTCACCTCATGCAATTCCCTCCTCTGAGGAGGTCTAACCCTGCAAATGCTCAGTAGACGATGCTTTAACATAACGTCCTTCCTCCTCTTTCTGGCCTTATCCTTACTTAAGGTAGAGAGGCAATTCTGGCACCAGATACTTCAATCTGTCCCGAAATAGAAATTTCTCTATATGCACATGCAACTGCTTATAATAAAGAAAAAACCAATTATGGCAAACTCAATTAATTTTAATCCAATTTTAATATAAAACACTGTGTTTTACAAATAATATGTCAATGTTATAATTCTGAAAAGTATCTATGTGTCTATTATGGTTTTTGCACTTGAGTATTGTGGCCAGGAAAATTCTTGTATGCTGCACCACAAGCACATTTTACATTTCATTTTTGTCATTCTCATTATTTTAGTTCATTAGTACATGTGTGAAGTAGATGTTCACACACTCTGCAGGAAGTTGGTACACACACATAATACATCTTAATTCTTTTTTCATCCCCTTTCCTTCCCTCCTTCTCTCTAATGTACATTTTAAGCATGAGTTGAAGGCCCTTGACTTCCCTGAAGATAGTTCCAAGAATGAGGTGAATGTTTTCTTTATTCCTCATATAAGGTCACTGGTGGGCCAGATCTGAAAATTCTTGGTCTATCACAAAATGAATGACTCTAAGAGAAATGGTATCACCAATATGAGAGCTTAAGATACAGATATAGAATGATGTTGTGGTTACATTTCAGATGTCACTGGAAGAATGACTAAAAGATGAGAGATCTGTCGGGCATGGTAGCTCACACCTGTAATCCCAGCACTCAGGAGGAGAGACAGGAGGACTGCTGAGTTCAAGGCTTGCCTGGGCTCCATAGTGAGCTCAGGGCCAGCCTGAACTACAAAGCAAGACCCTGTCTCAAAAGGAAAAAAAAATGAGAGATCTATCTCTTATTTGGTTGAACTATACAAATTGCAAGCGTGACTGGCATCCCAGAATGCTATAGAGGCACTATCCAACCACTGTGAGTCATGCAGGAGCCTTCCAGGAAACTCTTATTAAATGTTCTTTGTGTTCAGTGGTCAAACATGGGGTCTCCAAGGATATCTTAATGGGCCAGCCACATTTCAAGGTGAAACCCAAGGGCAATGAAGTTTTAAGAGTTCATATTTAAATAATTCATAATAAAGATCCCATTAAAAGGATGTGCTTATGCTTCTAAATACATTTTCTAAAGTCTACATCCTTAGCATAAGTAAGAGGAAGTATCAGTTGTCTATGGTTAATTGCTTTATAGTTAATTTATGCAGTGTACAAATTAAATTATTTTTTCCATTAGAGTGCTAAGACTTTTGGTCTAGGCAGGATATAGACGCTGATCCTGAGGGATAATCAGTAACCACACAAAGACAAATCTCACTTGGGACTAAAGATAATTAGCCTAAGGCCAGTGTTGAAAAGAGAAGTTTAAACTCAATCTTTGGAATCAGATGCACACATACTGCAGGCTAAATCTGACTTTGGACAAATTAACTTGATCTCTTTTAACATCCATTTTTTTCATCTGTACAAGGTTGACCACTGACTTCTCAGAATTCAGCAAGTGTCAGTGGGGCTAGGTTTGCAATAGCCTCCACACAGCTTCTGAATATCTTAAGGGTCTACAAATGGCAGCAATTATAAGAATGAAGTGGCCAAGTGATATAGCTCAGTGGCACTGCACCTGCCTAACAAGTGGAAGGTCCTGAGTTCAATCCCCAATACTGCCAAGAAGATATAGATAGATGATAGATAGATGATAGATAGATAGATAGATAGATAGATAGATAGATAGATAGATAGATGAAAACAAATGAACAAATAATAAATAAGAATGAAACACTCATGCTGTGTGACTTCTCTGTAAGTCAGCACTTGGTAACAAAATAAAGCTGAGGTTTTGTGAGTTTATGCATTTATGTACCCGTGGATCATAAGTTAGATATAAACAAGTGTCCTGTCTGTCCACCTCTCTGTCTGTCTTACCCCTAACTCCACTCTGTGTTTCCAGAGATTCTTGCCTTACATGCATCCTATATCCAATTAGGATCTGTCAATGTCATTTTGAAATGTTTGCGTTGCCATGTTAACCAGACATGTAAAAACAAAGTTTTGGAACAAAATGCAACTGATTCACAGTGGAATTTTGAACAGACTAAACTTTGTCAGGCTGGAGAAGGGCCCTGCCTTCCATAAGAAAGTCTCAAGAAGGCAAGGCTTTCAGGAAAAAGAATATCCCCCACTCCCCAGCAACTTATTGCTCTGAACTGCTGCCCAAAAGATGCTTTCTGGAAAACGTAACACTGGAAAAGGTTGACTTTAGAGCCTTAAATTTATTTGTATGAACAAACTGAAAACCAAAAAACACTGAATGTTATTACCCATAGATTGAGCATTTGTTTAACTTAATTTGTGTAGCATTAAAACTATTGAATTGTCTGGTTTTGCATGGCTATGAAGAATAGGGAGGAACTTCAGGGGCTCTTGGCAAGTCATTAGAAGTAACACACAGAGAGTGAGATGCTCAATATCCCTTTTATCTGTGGTCATGCATTCTTTTATCTGTTCCCCATGTATCTGTGTGGGTCATAAATCTAATGTAGATGCTTCATCCTGGCTTTTTTTTCCCTGTTTGTGCTTAGGATTCACTCTGCTCCTGCTTTGCCCTCTCATACTTCAGACAGCCTATCACCTCCCTGTGGTTCAGGGTCTGCGTGCCACAGCATGGGCCACCCTATTTCATTTCTCCATACTATGAGTAGTGCCTTTCTCCTTAGCAAAATTTTACCTGACCTTTGACCCACTCCAGGCATTTTTCCCAGGTATCTAGCCAGTTAAACAATGATAAAAATATAAATCCACCAAAGAGTGGCCCGCCCCACATTTGAAAGTGTTTGTATTGTAAGAGAGGCTCCCATGAGGCTTTGCTCCAAGTCATGACTACCCTTCCTAACCTGGTGCAAAAGAACTTCAAGAAGGTGAAGGGATATAGGCACTTTTGTGGGGCCCTCAACTTACCAGATGTATCCAGTTGTATGTAAAGACACTCAAATCAGGGTCACTTAGCCAAGCTGACCCTGTGCTTCAGAGCCTTGGATTCTCCAATTACCCCTCCTTACCGTGTGTTTCAAGCATGCAGTGACAGCTACCAGGATGTATCTGCGGCTGGGAAATGCCAGGAAAATAACTGCATGGCCCCTGGGGCTGAGGATAGGAAGAATGGGGGAAAAGTCCCTGGACAATGGGGTTGAGTGGCTGCTGGAAGAGGATGGCACTGATGTTCCTGTGACTAAGGTCATCACCAACCCAAGGACAAATGGATGGGAGTGCAAGACTTAGGAACAGAAAGTCAATTCTCCCTTCTCTTGGCAGCTTCCTGAACCTCTTAGTTGCTCCCTCTGACCACAATGTTGAAATCCCCTCACAAAATGGTGTAAAGGAGAGGTGACTTGGCAGTTGGATAAAGAGTCACCAAAATTTAGCCTTTCTCACATTTCTCACCCTCAGTAGGTGTGAATCTCAGTAGGTATCCAGAGTACCATGAGTGTAGTTCTCAAACCACCTGTCCCTGGGTACCTTTTCTATGTTCCCCACAGATTGCATCAGGAGAGGACATGGAGGGGCTGAGGGTGCCCATACTCCAGTTGACGGGCCTGAAGAACTATGTCCCTCCTCCTAGTACTCTCTAGAAATAAAGTTAGAATCTCAAGCCACCATCCAAGTTCAGTGTTTGTGTGCAAAGACAACATGTAGTTCCTCTGAGGTGAGATCGCCATTGAAGTTGGGTCAATTCTAACCACTTGTGGCGATCTCTTCTCTTACTGCCCTGTTGCTTCTTTGGCTATGAAACCTGGAATTTTCTTGGCCTGTGCCAGTCTTCTCTTGAGTCCGGGACACTTTTTGTGTGAAAATTACACAAAACAAGGCACTACGCATGAGGTACAGAGGAGCACAGGCCATCACTCTGTCATTCTGGTTCCTTTTGTCAACTAATATTTTATGTTCAAATCTTGCCTGTGAGAGGAGAAAATTTTGAAACAGTCAGTGGTGTGTTATACACAAAATTATGCTCACCATAGAAGATTTTAAAGACGAGAAAAAGAAAACTTTGAAATTATTTTCAATGCTCTCTCCTGGGAACTCAAAACTAACTTGTGACAGGTTTATAATGATCAGTCTTCTCTCAGAAGGCTCACAAGGACTTGCACGAGCCAAGTAGCCACAATGGGAACCTGTCAACTAGCAGAAGGAAATCTGTGCGTTAGACTGAAGGTCAGTGCCTTTTGAAGCTGACATCCCTGCTGTCCACTGAAAAGGAGGAATCACAGCCAATGGCCCTGAACTGTAATTCCTGTCCCCAGAACATCTGCGATTCCTGATCAAAGAACAAGCTGTCCATCTCCTTGGGGTGTCACAAGTTTCCAAAGCCACAGAGCTCTCAAGCATCTCAATCAAAAGATGTTTTTGTTGAGGCCAGAATAACAAAAGAAATCACAGGCCATCCTTCCTGGCTGTGTGCGTAGCTCCTTTGCCAGCACAGCCTCCGGGCAGGAGCTACACTGGAGAGGCCAGCAGTGACCTCAACCCCCAACCCCTGGCTCTCTCAGCCAGGTCCCAGGATCTCAGGGCCTTGACAGCCAGAGCCCCTGAACCCAGGCTTGGGAACCACAAAGCTCCTCATCGAGCCTCTGAGGAGGTCAGAGGTGGAAACTTTTTTGACTCACTGTACATCTTGGTTGCCAGCATTTTCTTCCCGTATATTACATTAGCAAGAAACAATTACTGCAGATATTGAACTTTTCTGCTAACCACACTGGGTCCAGACATCTGCACTAAACTAAACTGGAGAACCTTTAGTGGAGATTTTTCCACAACCTCACAGCTCTGCAAAACTAAGAAATGTCCAACAGCTGTCTCAGCCACAAAAGTATCACAGCAATGAGGATATTTCAGATAGAAAAGAAAGGTTGATTATGAGTATCAAAAAGACCTTAATGAGCGGTGGTTTCTCTTGGATGACACTACAGAAATGAGTCATCAGCCATTATTAGAATTATGAAGATAAAATTTCTCACATGTCTCTCTGGAACATGGAGGCGGAGGGGAAAAGTTCAGCCTGTGTTCTATTTGGAAGACTGTATTCCAACTGGGGGCAGTGTAAGGACAGATTAGCAATTTAGCTCCTGGAAAAGAGAAGCAATCAGCCACAAGAACTAGTTTGTAATTAAAGGACTGATTCTCATGCTGTTT
>PVIC010001714.1:41375-87172 GCA_004025085.1 Thryonomys swinderianus | reverse complement strand
TTGTAGTTCAGGCTGGCCCTGAGCTCACTATGGTGCCCAGGCAAGCCGCCGCGAACTCAGCAATCCTCCTGTCTCTGCCTCCCGAGTGCTGGGATTACAGGCGTGAGCCACCACGCCCAGCATTATATGTGGTAACTGGGGATCGAACTCAGGTCCTTATGCTTGCGAGGCAGGCGCCGGAACCACTGAGCTAACCCTCTGGCCCACTATTCAATATCTTAATTGTGGTGGTAGACAGACAATCTACAGTTGATAAAACTGCTCAGAACTGAATACACACACACGAGTACATGTAAAACAGAAAATCTATCTAGACAGATTATATCAAGGGCAATTTCCTGATTATTATACTATATTATAGCTCTGCAAAATGGCACATTAGTGCTCCCCATGTTATTTCTTATAACTGGATGTGAATCAACAGTTACTACGATAAAATTTCAAATAAAAATTGATGAAATATTTCATATTCTTAAGGCAAATACAGAAAGTAACAATCCACAATAACCCAAATCAGTAGAAGCTAATATTTTGCTGTTTCAGATTTTTAAAGTACACACCCAAGTATCCTAATATCACTTTCCCTTTTTCCTTCCCAGAAGATGTTTTTTCACATAATTATACATACATACATATATATATATATATATATCTAGCTATCTGTTCATCTATCTTTAGCTATCATCTATCTATGCATTGGATTCACCTATCTATGCCTTATTTTCTTAACTAATAGAGCTGTAACACTTCCTGCCTCATAAGGCTGATTTTGTTTTGTTTTGCTTTTTAATGGTACTGAGAATTGAACCCAGGGCCTTTGTATTGAGCTATTTCCCCAGACTTCTTTAATTGGCTAAAATTTTTAGAAAAGGTTTCACTAAGTTGCCCAGGCTGGGCTTGAACTTATGATCCTGCTGCCTTAGCTTCCCACAGTGTTGAGATTATAGGTGTGTACCACCATGTCCAGCTCTGTTTTTGTTTTTGTTTTTTTTAGTATATATTTAATATACATAACATGTACATAATGATTAGTATAGTGAAGCCAATTAATACATTCATTCATAGTGGTTGAGATGGTTAAATTGATTAACAGAAGCAAAATGTTTACAACAGTGCTAGGGACACAGAAAGTTGTAAGAAAATTCTGGTATCATCATTGTCACCACAGTCATACTGCACACAAAGTTCAACTTTCTGATAATTCAACTTTGTGTTTTACAGATTTGGCCACACTGGTCCAAGGCCTGTGTTAAAAGGCAAGAACAGGGCCGGAGGGTCAGCTCAGTGGTTCTGGCGCCTTCCTCGCAAGCACAAGGACCTGAGTTCGATCCCCGGTGACCACATATAATGCTGGGTGTGGAGACACGCCCACCAATAATCAACACTGCATACCACAATGCCGGGACATGGTGGCTCACGCCTGTAATCCCAGCACTCAGGAGGCAGAGACAAAAGGATTGCTGAGTTCGCAGCGGCTTGCCTGGGCACCATAGTGAGCTCAGGGCCAGCCTGAACTACAACGTAAGACCCTGTCTCAAAAAGCAAAAAAAAAAAAAGGCAAGAACAGGTATTTTCTACACAGTCCAGCTGTATATGATGCTCAAAATTTGTTTACATGTATGTACACACAAATTATTTATTGACCCTTATTAGGTGACAGGTAATGAATGTTCTAATTCTCATTTGAGTTCCATAAGAACCCTGTGAGAGATATAACTGCCATTCTCTTTACAGTACAGGAAACGGAGGCACAAAGAGGTTAAACAAATGCAAAGGTAACAAGCTAGGAATTGGTAGAGCTGGGATTTCAATACAGACAGTGTACCCCCACCCGTGGTACTGGGGATCAAACTCAGGACCTATGCTTGCCAGGCAGGTACGGCAATACTGCACTAAATCCTGCCCCCTCTCTTTGAGACAGGGTCTCGCTTTGTAGTTCAGGCTGGCCCTGAGCTCACTATGGTGTCCAGGCAAGCCGCCACGAACTCAGCAATCCTCCTGTCTCCGCCTCCCGAGTGCTGGGATTACAGGCGTGAGCCACCACGTCCGGCATTAGGTTCTCTCTTTTTTAGTACTGAGAATCAACACAGGTCCTCACACTTACAAGGCAAGTGCTGCACCACTGAGCTACATTCTTGACCCAAGTGTAGGCAGTTTACATCAGAACCTATGTTCTTAATTCAATGACCTTACACACATCTCCTCATCCATTCAATGAGGACCTCAGGGTTGAGTCTGGTCACAGGTCCTAGCACAGGTCTTAACATACAGCAGCTGCCACAAATCTTATTTTTTTGAGACAAAGTGTCATCATGTAGTTCTTTCTGGTTAGTCTTGAACTCACTACAGGCTGGCCTCAAACTTGCGGTCATCCTCCTGCCTCAGCCTCCAGAGTCCACAGGTGTGTACTACCACATTCAGCTGCCATAATTTTTAAATGAATGAAAGAGTGATTCAAGGGCATTACTGGAAAGACCAGGGCACGTCATCAGGAACTGGAGAGAAAGGGATTTGAGCACTTACTATGGGCCAGCCTGCAAATCAGCTCCCTTCAGATTACCTCCAAGGACTCTGAAAAGAAAATAGCTTTCTGATCTTCCAGGGCAAGAATCTGAAGCTGATCCTTGGAGAATTAGACAGATTTGCAAAGTCTGTCCTCTCTATCCAGGACAGCATCAGCACTTAGACAATGTCAGTTCTGGCCCAGTAAGCAGCAAGAGGCCAAGATGGATCTGCTCATTTGCTTTTAGTGAGGTCAGAAAATGTTACGTGGAAAGAAAATAGAGAGCAGGGCTCTTGGTTACAAAGAAAACCTGACCAGCTCTAACTGCCAGTTGACTGTGCACCCTAGTGTCAGTCCCTACAAAGATGCCCCTCTTCCTGCTGCACTAGTGAACCTGTGGAATTCTACACAGTTTGATCACACTGCCGAGACTCCCCCATGTACCGCATCCCCTCATACCCAGTGGACAAGGCGGTGGACGAACACCACAGTGAGGACAGAGGACCTCCATGTGGACAAGGCGGGCCTCGCTCTCCATATCCCTGCACAAAGGACTTGCCTTTCCCTCCACCTCCCTGCAGGGCTGGCTCCCTCTCATCCTTTAGGATTCACTTTGGTTTCAGCTTTGCCAATTACTTATCACCTGTTTATGTGCAATCAGGGAGGCTGAAGCCTGGGAGAAAGATAAACCATGAACTCAAATACCTGCTATCTTTATCCACCTGAAACAATCTGCATGATGGGCTGTAGTTTTCCAACAGTAAATGTGCAATAAATGTCTACTTTAAAGCTCTACAATAGTATGTATAGATGCAGAACTAGCAAAGCAGAAACGATTCTCAGAAATCACTTGTTGGGGAAAAAAAAACATTTTTATCTCCTTCTAGAACCCAATTTTCCATTAGATACACAGAAGCTCTGTACATCTTGCAGCAGGTCTGGCCCATGTGCCTTAGCACTAACCAATAAGATGTAAGCAGACTGGGTTATCATGGTTTTTGGCAAAACTTCTTTAAAAAGTAGATGCAGTGGTGCTCACTTTGGCAGCACATATACTAAAAAGTAGATGCAGTGGCACATGCTGGTAGGTTCAGCTACATGGAAAGCTCAGGATCACCTGAGCCTAGGAATAGGCCAAAATGAGCAACATAGTATGACGCTGTTTCTTAAAAAAATAAAATAAAATAAGGACATGTCTTTTTCATGCTTCTTCTGTCTATGGAGTTGCCTAGGATATGATGGCTGGAACTTCATTTGCCATCCTGGCCTACTAGGTGACACTGGGGCTAAGTCAGTACTAAGAGCAACAAGTGGAAACAGCCAGATTCCTGTGGACATTGTGAAGATGCCATCCTGCCCTGGATGCATGCTCCAGTACTTCTTTTACTGAGAAAAATGAGTGCTATGTTGTTCATTTGCTGTTATGTTGGGTATTCTGTTACATGCAACCTAACCTAACTCTGATGTACACAGACCTGTAGCTTATAAATTTCTTTTCCCTTACCTGGGGCCCTGATGTATCTGAGAGTCAGTTAAGATAGTGAGGAGGAACAGGAACTGAGCCTTCCAATTGAGTTCCCATACAAAGGTACTATAAATGCTTCTCAAGAACTGGCTGACAGCAGTAGAATGGCCCCTATAGTGCCAGCTACTCAGGACTGAGGCAGGAGAATCACTTGAGTTCAGAAGTTCGAGGCTGGCCTAGGTAACATGGCAAGACCCCATATCAAACAGCAATAAGAGAGGCCATCAAGCCTTTAAATATTCTGCTACAGGTGGGCTCTATGTCAATTCCCAATAGCATCTGATAGCAGTACCAATGAGCCAGTTTGCAGGGCCAGGCATTAGAGACCAGCAGTTTCTGCTTCCTGTATCTTGGAACACTGACTAGAATCCAGTTTCATGCATTAGAAGTCTGGTTCAAGCTGGGTTTGGTCGCACATGCCTTAATCCCAATATCCTGGGAGGCTGAGGCAGAAGGATTGCAAGTTTGGGTCCAGTAACTCAGTGTGAAGACCCTGGGTTGAACCTTCAGGATATAAAAGTGGGGGAGACAGAGGTTATAAGTATACACATTGAAAGGTAATACAAATACAAAGGTATTCTTTGGAGGTAAAAAGGAATTATGAATAAATTTAAAACATTTACTTCAAAACATTTCTCACCAAATTTGTGGTAGTTAAAGACTACTTATTCTACAAAATTAGATGTTTAGCCTGGATTTGAACTTTAGACAGCTTGAATTCCATTAAAAAAAAAAACTTGCCAAGTTCAACCCAGTCAATCCACATAACTATGAGAAATAGCAATAATTCACTATTATGCTACTAAGCTTCGGAATGATTATGTAGCAATAAGTGACAGCAAAAACATCTTTACCATTCTCCTCCTCCTCATTCCACGTCAACCACACTGCCTTTTCTGTTCCTTGATCAGACCAAGGCTGGTGCTACCTCAGGACCTTTGCTTGTAATGGCCCCTCCTCGTACCACCTCTTCCAGCTCTTGGTACAGACGGCTCCCTCATCTCAGTTCTGCCTAACATATGTCCCCTATTTATGTCCTTCATGGCAGAAATGACATTCTGGAACCGTTCTAGGTAAACATGTATTCACTGTCTCCTCACTGAGGATAAGCTCCATCAGGACAGGGGTCCTACCTGCCTTATTCTTACCCGTTCCCTCAGTAACCAATGAGGACCAGTGCTTGACCCTTGGGAAGTGCTTCTTAAGTCCATGTTGAAGGCAGATGCCTGGGGGCCCTTGTTCCCTCATACTGCTTCCAGAGACCACCTCCCCCACCAATCATCTTTTCTCAGAAATTTCCCTAAGGTAAAGGTTCCTTCAAGCTCCTCTCATGAGAGAGGTTCTTTCAAGTCAGTGAACTCATGATAGACCACGGGCAATGAACCAACGTGTGTATGACATTCCCCAACTGAGGCGTCTATGCATCATCATCACTTCTCTTCTGAGTAGGACTGTGCTCCTTTTCTGGGTGCAACAGTGAATGGATGGGTTTATTGACTGAGACAAGGTCTCATTGTGTAGTCCAGGCTGGCCTTAAACTCATGACCACCCTGTCTCAGCTTCTCCAGTACTGGGATTACAGGTGCATACTGCCACACGTAGTCTTTTTTTTTTTTTTTTTTTGAGACAGGGTCTCGCTTTGTAGTTCAGGCTGGCCCTCAGCTCACTATGTAGCCCAGGCAAACCTGGAACTCAGCAATCCGCCTGTCTCTGCCTGCTGAGTGCTGGGATTACAGGCGTGAGCCACCACGCCCGGCACTGTGGTATGTGGTATTGATTGCTGGTGGGCGTGAGTCTCCATGCCCAGCATTCTATGTGGTCACCAGGATCGAACTCAGGACCTTGTGCTTGCGAGGCAGGCGCCAGAACCACTGAGCTAAATCTCTGACCCCACACACGTAGTCTTTGTCTCTGGCTTTTTAAACTAATTTCTGAAGTGTTTTCTTTTTTCAGACAGGATCATGTTAAGTACCTCAGGCTGGCCTTGAACTCACTATGTAGTCCAGGCTGGCTTCAAACTCATGGTAATCCTCCTGTCTCACCCTCCTGAGTGCTGATGTGTACCACTGAAAATGTTTTTAGAGTTGGAGGCATTTTTTGGTCCTGGCACAAAGATGAGAGGGGCAAATCCCCAGTCCTTTCAAGCAAGTCAGCCTTCTGACAATGGCTCTGGGTCATCTGGAAGTAAATGGGACAAAGCAAACAGCTGACCTAGTGGGAGAGTTGTATCCAGCATCAACACAATGGAGATTAGACCTGCCAGGACTGAGTAGCCTAAGTGGTTTATGCACGACTCTAAAGACAAGTCCCAGAACAGATGGACAACTGTTAAAGACACAGATATTTAATCCATGGAGATTAGGAATGGGTGCTTTGAGATGGGTACGGTGGTACACACCTGTAATCCCAACACTCTGGGAGGCTGTTAGTGACTCTGTCTCAAGAGAAAAAATAGGCTAGGGATGTAGCTCAGTGCAAATGCCTTGGGTTCAATCCCAGAACTGCCCCCCAAAAAATTATTTTTCAAAATTTTGTTTTTGGGGCCGGAGGGTTAGCTCAGTGGTTCCAGCGCCTGCCTCGCAAGTGCAAGGACCTGAGTTTGATCCCCGGTAACCACATATAATGCTGTGGAGATAACCACATGGAGACACGCCCACCAACAATCAACACCGCATACCACAATGCCGGACGTGGTGGCTCACCCCTATAATCCCAGCACTTGGGAGGCAGAGACAGGAGGATTGCTGAGTTTGTGGCGGCTTGCCTGGGCACCACAGTGAGATCAGGGCCAGCCTGAACTACAAAGCGAGACCCTGTCTCCAAAAAGCAAAAAAAAAAAAAAAAAAATTTGTTTTTGGAGTCAGGGTCTTGGTATGATTGTGTGTGTGTGTATGTGTGTTTTGAGAGAGTCTCACTCTTTCATTTAGGCTGGCATTGAACTCACTCTATGGCCCAGGCTGGCATGGAACGCACAGCTATCCTCTTGTCTTTGGTATGAGGGATTCAAACCAAGTCCTTCATACTGAGCTACATATCCAGACTCTGTTTAAAATTTTTGATTTATTTATATCATTAATATTATTATATATTTTGAGGTAGGAGTCACTTCCTGAGTCACTAAATTATTCAGACTGGGCTAGAAATTGCCATCTCCTGCCCCAGCCTCCCAGAATGCAGGCATCACTGGCATGTGCCACTGTGCCGCACTGTGGGAGTTGGGAGGAGTCTCTTATTTTTTTTTTTTGAGACAGAGTCTTGCTTTGTAGTTCAGGCTGGCCCTGAGCTCACTATGTAGCCCAGGCAAGCCTTGAACTTGGCAATCCTCCTGCCTCTGCCTCCTGAGTGCTGGGATTACAGGCTTGAGCCACCAAATCTGGCATTTGTGGTATGTGGTACTGATTGCCAGTGGGCTTGAGCCACCATGCCTGGTATTATTGTATGTGGTTGCCAGGATCGAACCAGAGATCTTGTGCTTGCTAGACAGGTGCTGTAACCACTGAGCTAATTCTCCAGCCCCAAGGGAGGAGTCTCTTAAACATGGAAATTGATCTGATCACTTCCCTGTTCATTCATTTGGAACACTGGAGGCTTCAGGCAATATCTGAGCCTTCTCTTGTCCTATAGAGTGTTGTACATTTTGGTTCTGGCTTGTTTACTCACTGCCCTATTTCCTGTGTCTCAGGGTTCTGGATTTTATAGCCTTTTCTCCCTGATTGATTTTAGGGTTTCTGTCTCTGGTCTTAAACAATGAATGAGACTGGGGCAGAGTACGAGTATAGTTAGTCACAGCAGGCAGCATGCACACGTTAGATTGGGAGTTTGGGGAGGTTAAGGAAGGTCAGGGGACAGGGCAGTGGCACAGAAACTAATGTGTTATGTGGGAAGGGTCAGGGTCTTGCTTAGGCTGGCCTTGAATTGGCAATGATTCTCCTTCCTCAGCCTCTCAAGTGCTGGGATTATAGATTTGCACCACTTTGCTGGCTGAGGAATGGGTTATTTTGTAGCAGGGCATAGTAACACACATTTATAATCTAGCTGTGTAGGAAGCTAAAGTAAGAGGATCACAAGTTAAAGACCAGCATGGGCAACTTAGTGAGGCCCTGTCTCAAAATAAAAAATAAAAAGGGCCGAGGGTGTAGCTCAGTGGTACATCCTCAGTGGATTCAATTCTAGTACCAAAAAAATAAAAAGAAAAAAGAGTGGGTGCTTTGCAATCAGGCTACATGGATTAAACCTACCTCTATTACTTTGAGCTTTGTGACCTTAGACGAATGACTGTCCTCCCCTCTTGTTTTTCCTCTGCCCCTTCCTCCTGTTCTCTCTTACTCTCCTCATGCATGGTAGGAAAAAGCTTTATCCTGTATCACATGCCTGGCCCTTAACATTTTTTTTTTTAATTTTGAGACAGGGTTGTACTGAATTGCTAAATCTGGCTTTGAAGTTATTTCTGCCTTAGCCTCCTAATTAGCTGGGATAACAAGTGTGTGACACTGCATCTAGCTAGCGCTTCCTTTTTTTTTGAGACAGAGTCTCGCTTTGTAGTTCAGGCTGGCCCTGAGCTCACTATGGAGCCCAGGCAAGCCTCGAACTCAGCAATCCTCCTGCCTCTGCCTCCTGAGTGCTGGGTTTACAGGCATGAGCCACCACGCCCGGCACTGTGATATGTGGTATTGATTCCTGGTGGGCGTGAGTAACCACGACCAGCATTGTATGTGGTCACCAGGGATCAAACTCAGGACCCTGTGCTTGCAAGGCAGGCGCCGGAACCACTGAGCTAAATCTCCGGCCCTTGTTTTGTTTTTTTTTGAGACAAGGTCTCACTATGTAGTTCAGGCTGGCCTCAAACTTGCAGTGATCCTCCTGCCTCAGCCTCCTGAGTGCTGGGGTGACAGATGTGCACTACCACATCCAGGCTTGCTTCCACTGTGTTAACTTGTAAAGCATAAATGCTATCAACTATCCTACAGACTCATGGAAAGATTAATCCCAGCTGGGTGGTGACACATGCCTATTATTTAGGAGGCTCTGGAGTCCTGGGCTAGCCTGAGCAACCCAGTGAGGCCTCATCACAAAAAACAAACACAAGCAAAACCTGTGAAGACTTAGAACAGTGTCGGGCATACAGCAGGTACTAAATCAAAGCTCATTATTTATTAAATATTTACATATAGGTCCCAATTCCCCATGCAACAGCTTTCTGACCTTGGGCATGTTATTCATCTCCACTAACCTCAGTTTCCTTATTGCTAAAATGGAAATTGAGAGCTGGGGAATAGCTCATTGCTAAAGTACTTTTCTACCATGCACAAGTGCATAAGGTCTTGGGTTCAATACCCAGCACCTCAAAAAAAAAAAAAAAGGAAGATGGGCTGGAGATTTAGCTCAGTGGTTCTGGTGCCTGCCCTCCAAGCACAAGGTCCTGAGTTCCATCCTTCAATCAATACCACATACCACAGTGCCAGGTGTGGTGGCTCACGCCTGTAATCCCAGCACTCGGGAGGCAGAGACAGGAGGATTGCTGAGTTCAAGGCTTGCCTGGGCTACATAGTGAGCTGAGGGCCAGCCTGAACTACAAAGCAAGACCCTGTCTCAAAAAAAAAAAAAAGGGAAGAAAGAAAATGAAAGGAAATAGATACCAATAGGCACATGAATAACAGTGACAAGTAACTTTCAGTGGACTCTCATTGCAGACCACGAACACTATGTACTAGGAACCAGAGCTCATTAAGTGCTCTTTCCATCAAGCTAGTGAGAAAACTGTGGCCAGAAGCTTATTCAGTCTCCTGAGAAAGAGGCAGAACTGGGCCAGAGCTTGTCTTTTATTTTAGACAAAGTCTTTCTATGTAGTGCAGACTGGCCTTAAATTTATGATGTAACCCAGGCTGGCTTCAAACTCAAGGTGATTCTCCTGCCTCAGCTTCCCAAGTGCTGGAAATACAGAGGTGCACCACTGCCTCACTGAGCTCAGGACCATCATACTCGAATTAGTGCCTGTTTTTGTACTGAATGCCAAGTGCTGTGACCACACCTCAATTTACATGCTCCTCTTACCTCCTAACCCGGTCTGAGTCTGAGCCCAGGAAGTCTGAGATCTTCCCTGGCACATGCTGGATCAGTGGCAAGGGCACCGTGTGAGTTATCATGAAAACTCATCAGCAGCTCCTGAAGACAGGTACTAGGTTTTCCTCATTTTTATATATCACCTTTGGCCTGTGTCTCCCACATGACATACACTCTATAAATACCTCACAGCCTGTGCCTGTGCCCTGCTAACCTATTTCTTTAATAGGGCTTACTGGCACACAATTAATAAGGTACATCCAACAATTATGAGGATGACATCACTTCTCTGTCGCACCTCAAGCTGTGCTCTAGGAGCTGCCTCCAATATTCATGTTATGAAGAGGAAGGCAAGAGGGGAGTGATTCTCCCGCCTAGAGGAGGAAACTGACCCATGTGACTGTACACTGTTCTTTTATGACATCCCTTATCAGCCAATAAACTCTTGCTCAACTCTGTGGCAGGTCAATGTCCCACTGTGTCAGGCATTGAGAAGGGAACAGATCACACAGGATCCCAAGTTCAACAGACAAAGCAACATACCTTTGGTCTCATCCATCAAGGTGGGGTAGAATGGGAAAAGGTCAGGAAGGTGCTGGATGCCCATGAGTCCCGTGTCCCTCCCTGAACCCAGCACTGTTGTCCTTTCAAAGTACCTCTGGATCCACTGTTCTTTATAGGAGGCGCTGAAGGAAATGCCTGCAAAGAGCTCCGACTTGTTGAAACTCACATGAAACTGATCCCAGAATGGGCCAAAGGGGTTTCCTTCCTGCAGAAAGAGGGTTGTGGAAAGCTTACTGAGGGAGAGGGAAACCTGTTTGGAGAAGACAGCAAGGAACAGTTGGTAGAAGAAACCTGGGTGCCTGGACTCTAGCTGAAACACTTACACCCTCCTAGGCTGGCTCCTGGGCAGGGGGCTGAGGACAGAGGCTTGGCTTCCATTCTAGTTTCCAGCAGGAGATATTCATCTATGTCTCAGGAGTCTTTTCTGCTTGCTTGCCATGTCCTACCTACCCTGCAGCACTGGTGGGGCCCAGGAGGAATGGACCTGGGCTTTGGAAACATGGATAAAAGATTCAAGAGACTTTTAAGGCTGGCTAATCCAGCACCCTCATTTTCAAGATAGAATAAAAGCTCATACTAGGTAAAACACAAAGTCACACAGTAGGGTTGGGGCTGCAAGTTAGGTCTCTTCTCAAATATCACAACTCTTCTAACTACAGTTTCTAAACTGTAGACATATTTGAGGACTATCTCATTTCTAAAGAGCCATTAACAATGCACAGATTTTTAATAAAATATGACAGCTTCTCATCTACCTTCTGAGAGGCAAAAGTATTGGAGGTGAGAGGGTGGACAAGAGAGCCAAATTACCTAGGGTTCAATACCAGGTCTACTGTTTGCTTTGTAACCCTGGAAGAGTTTGAATCTCTCTGTCATGCTTGGTGTCCACAACATACAATGGGGATGCGATCAGTGCCTTTCCTCAAGGAGCAGTTAAATGAGTCAGTATACACAATGCTCTTAGCATGCACCTGACAGAGTAACACTCTGAGCTATTAGTTACTGATGTGGCATTTTACAGTTTACAAGCACACTTATGCTTGGCCTTCACATGCTTTACGAACAAGATGGACCAAGGACTAGCATCTCTATTTTGTGTAGAAATAAAGGCTCAGAGAAGCAAAGTCTACCCAAGGTGGCACTGCTGAAAAATGTCAGACATAGACTTGAATCTCCACTTTTCCATGTCAAGCCTTTTTGGTACCTTCTCCCACAAATGGGCACCTGATAGTCTCAGGGCCTAAAAGACATGAAACGGACAGAGGGGGTTCCTAGATTCACAGGACCTACCTTCATGGGGCACGTCTTCTTATCAGGGCTTCGTTGTGCTGCCACCTCAAAGCAGTATGCCACCCGCTTCTCAGGAGGCCAATGAGTAGGTGCCAGCTTCTCCATGAAGTCCTCTAGGCTAATGACCCGGTGGTAGGCCTGGAGGGGCTCCAGCTTGAAGTACTTCTTGTAGGACACATGCAGCTACAGGAAAAGGAGGAAAAAGATGGTCAGTGTCAGATACATTTATGAAAGCCATATACTCCAAGACCCACACAGCTCAAACTACACAACAGTGAAAAACTTTTGTTAAAGGACACCAAAGGGAGCCACACTTGGTGTTACATGCTTATAATTCTATCTACTCGGGGGCTGAGGCAGGAAGGTCATGAGTTTGAGGCTAGTGTTGGAAACTTAAGTGAGACTGCTTCAAAATAAAAAATAAAAAGGGCTGGGAACATAGCTCAGTGGTAGAGTACTTGCCTAGGACGTGTGAGGCCCTAGCACTACAAAAAATTCCAAAACAAACAAAAAGATAAACCCTAATACCAATGTTAGGACAGAGACAAACTGAGACAAGATATTTGCAAACCAAAGAACAATATCTCAAAAATGATTGCTGGGGCCGGAGGGTTAGCTCAGTGGTTCCGGCGCCTGCCTCGCAAGCGCAAGGTCCTGAGTTCGATCCCCGGTTACCACATACAATGCTGGGCATGGAGACACGCCCACCAGCAATCAACACCGCACACCACAATGCTAGACGTGGTGGCTCACGCCTGTAATCCCAGCACTCAGGAGGCAGAGACAGGAGGATTGCTGAGTTCGCGGCGGCTTGCCTGGGCACCACAGTGAGCTCAGGGCCAGCCTGAACTACAAAGCGAGACCCTGTCTCAAAAGCATAAAAAAAAAAAATGATTGCTGATCTTGAAGAAAAGAAAATAATAGGCAAAGGATAGGGTGAACAGCTCACAGCTCAGGAAACCCAAATAACCAATATATTCAAAAGATGTGCAGCTGCATTGATAATTAGGAAAAGCAAATCACAGTTATCACAAAACATCACTTCTCACCTGTGAGACCCACAAAAATTTAAAAGCTAACTCTAATTGTTGGAAAAAAGATGTGGGGAAACGGACACTCTTGTACATGGCTGGCAGCAGAAGTGTACACTTTTGAATAAGCACTTTGGGATCCAATCTGTCAGTATCAATAGAATTAAAATAGCCAGGTATGGAGGCACCACCACACCTCTTTTTGAAGATCACTCTGATAGCAGAGTAGATAGTTCTGATGCTACAATTAGAGAAGGAAGAGGAATTAGGAGGCTACTTTTATTTATTCATGTGTGCATTCAACATGTATTTCTTGGGCATTTCCCACACTTCTAAGTAAAAGATGCAGCAGTTCAAAAAAGTACAAAGAAGGTGAAGTGAAAATTTGGGAGCTGAGAGTATATGGAAGGGACCTCTAAGTTCTTGGCTTGGTACTCATGGAAATAGTGGTGAGATAAACTGAGGTTGGAATCAGAGATAATGGCACAAGTTTGAGAGGCAAGATGTCAAATTCTATTCTGGCTTTGTGAAGTTGAGAAACCTATGGCTATCCACACAGACTCAAGGGTTTAGCAATCAAGAAACACAGGGCAGTGGTCTGAGAGGAGTCTGGGTCACAGATAAATCTGAGACATGAAGAACAGTGAAAGCCACAAGAGCCAACAGAAATTTACAGTAAAGTAAGTAATAGCAGCTATTATTTATTGAGGGCTGACTTAGTGACTGGTGCTGTCCTCACTTTACAAGCATTTGCTCATCTGGTTCTCAGAGACAGGAATATAACCATCTCCAGTTTACTCAGGAGAAATCTTAGGCACACAGAATCTAGACGATTCATCTGAGGCCACCGAATTAACAATAAACAGAAAGAAGACACAAACTAACATCTTAACGATGAGTGGAGAGAAACGGGCCCCCAGTAGAGTACAAGGTTGAGAGTTCAAGGTTGTAGCAGAAATGGACGTGTCCTGAAAACCAGGGGAGTAGAAATGTTCATGAAGGAATGAGGCTCATGGGGCTAAGTGCAATAGGGAGGTCAGGTGAGATGAAGACTATGAAATGAACTTGGTTTGGCAATGAGAACAGTTACAGTAGGGAAGGGGAGCCCAATTGGGGCAGGTTGAGTAAGCCATAGAAAGCAAGGAAATGCAGACTCAGTGTGGCAACTGGCTGATACAGCAAGTAAGCCAGAGGGTGATTGGATGGGCAATGTCTAAACTATTAACAGTGAGTGAAAAAAATGTAGAGCATCGATCAATCCCAGAAATGGAGGACTTCCTGTGTTCTAGCTCTTTACACTGAGGAATTCAGCTGATCCTAAGTGGGAGGCATACCATAACATTTAAAGCATGAGTACCATCATTAATCTAGTCTTCACCATGAGAAGTAGCAAAATTATTACCACGCTATTTTAGGGATGAAGAAACTTGAGGCACAAAAAAGTCAAGTACCTTGTCCAATCTACACAATTAGTAGGTGGCCAAACTGGGATATGGTCTCAGATATTCTGGCTTTTAACCTGAATAACCTATCTATGGCTAGGCAGACCTCTTGCCCAGTACACATCAGGCCTTGAATTTGAACCCTAGAACAGCAAAACAATAAAAACAAGTAGATAAATAGCTTCTCCAAATAAAGATATCTAAAGGACAAAATAAAAAGCTATAGGGATGAAACGCATTGTTTTATACATATTAAATATAATCTAAGTATACTAAAAATTTTTCAAGTCAGTTCATACTGGGTATACAAGGTGAACAAAATAAGACACAGGGCTATTGGAAGACACAAAGAATAAGTTAGGAATTAGAGGATACTGAGCATACCATGCCAAGGGAGCCCCTTAAGGGGAAGAGAGCGAGTGCTGGAGAAATACTGCTTGGATTCATAGTCTTGGACATGTTATTAACTAATCTGTGCTTTAGTTTCTTCTTTAAAACTGATAATAGCATCCTTTAACTATCGACTAATGAAATGCACAGAAGGTGGGATCAATCAGCACTGGAAATGGAAGCTTTCGAGTAAAGTCACAGGCTCTGTAGTCAGAAAATCATGGGCTTGAACGCTAGCTGTACTATTCATAAGCTGTGTAACCCTGGGCAAGTTACCTAACCTCTCTAAAACCAGTTTTCTCATAAGGATGAGATGGAGAAAAAAATGAGCTAATCCTTATATAGTGCTCAGAATAGTGCCAGCATATAGCAAGTGCTGGATAAATGGTAGCCATTGTTATTCCAAGGAAGACAGATCTGGGCAGGGAGCAGGACAAGCTTAGAGGAGTGGGAGGTAAGCCTTAGAGAAGGACCTGGAGGTCAAGCAAAAGTTATAAGACTGTGGAAGGTCAGTGGGAAATACTCACATTGGTGAAAGGAGGTTTATGATGCTGGTATTCAATCCACGGAGGTACAGCCAAGGTGCGATTCAACAGCTTTGCAAATGCCAGGGAGCCCAAGAAATGATCAGCCTGATTCCCAAAGCGCCCTGAAATGGTACAATGGGGGATGAGGTTAGGCCTGGGGCATCATGGGGAAGGAAGATAAGAGCTCAGAAATGTGATCTAGGTCTGGGGAAGCCCAGGACACCAAGGAGAGTTAGAGAAGCTGGCAACAAGTCTGGGATGGACCTGACATTCAAGGGTCACTTCTCCTATCTCAGCCACTTCAGGTTCCTCACTATCTCCTCAACACATTCTACAATTTCTACTCCATCTGCTCTTTGTTCTTGGTGTTGCCTGAACCAAGTGTCCTTCCAGCTCTATCTCCAATTACCTGCACACAATGGAGCCACTCCAGTGCCTCATTTACTAAATGCCTTCCATCAACCTTCAGGCATTCACTTTTCTTCAAATGTCTTTTCTTACTTCCTGGCTTTTCATGCTGGATATTTTCTCAGCCAATGAACACCTTGGGTGCAAGGATCCTATCTGATTATTTTTATTATCTCCATTATGCATTCATTCACACATTCCCAAATACTGAGAGATCACACTGTGCCAGGATCTATACTAAGCACTAAGATGTGTCAGTAAGCAAAGGTAAGGTCTCAAAGTTCTTGGAACTCAGTCCAGTTGGAGAAGCACTAATACATACTGTTAAATTGTGATAACAATCAGGAAAAGAATTGGTGATGGTAAACAGTAAAGAGATTATTTTCACAGAAGTTAGTGGAGTCTTCTTTGAGGACATTTATGCTGAGACTTAAAGAACAGTTAGGATGGGTGGGGCAGAGGTGAAGGGGAGGGTGTTCCAGGAAGAGGGAGTGGGACATGGACCTGAGTTGTGTGAGGAAGAGAAAGGAGGTAAGTGTGTCTGCAAATGGAGTGGGGAGAAGGGAGTTGTAGAACAGACCAGTAGGAAACCAAATCATGCAGGGCCCTGATGGTCACGGCCAGGACAGTTTAAGGAAAAACTTTTAGAATGAATCTGTTGCTCCATTTAAACCGCACCCCTCAACTGGCCTTTTGATTCTCTCACCCAACCTTTTCCTACAGTTTTCATTACTTTCTTTAAAACTATGCACTTATTTGGGGGTGTGTATCTTTTATCGTCTGGCTTTCCCACCTAAAAGAAAGACCTTACAAGGTGTGAGTTCATCTGTCTTATTCACCGCCACATTCCCAGCACAGGGAACAGGGTGTGTCACAAAAAAATGGACCCTATAAATAGTTGCTGAATGAATGAACGAATCATCCGGAGCCAGCGTGGGGGTCAGTGACACCAAGTTCTATGTATTTCCACTTACTGGGCTCCAGGCTAGCTTAGACCTCCAGCAACTCGCATACCCTCTCCCAGCCTATTTTCTCATTCATCAAATGAGAAGTTGGATACCATGGCCCCTCAGGGCGATGGCAACTACGGCAGAGAAGAGAAAAGCAGGTTCTGTCTCACTCCGGGGATCTCCTCTGGATTTGTCAAGTTCTTTCTGGGGCGCGTCAGAGGAGGACTTCTTTCCTGGCCTCCGTTTCTCCAATCGAGCAGAGGGCTCGGGAGGCCTTACCCATGCAGGGGCAGTAGAGCAGGTAACCGGCCGGGTCCCAGGCGCCCGCGGGCAGTCCCGGGAGCTGCAGAAGCAGCAGCAGAAGAAACAGCCGCAGCGGCAAGGGCAGCAGTGCCCACGCGGCGGCGCCCATGTCGGTCCCGAAGCCCTAACGCGCCTCGGCAAAGAGGCGGGTAGAGAAGGAACAGGGCGAGCTCCCGCCCCACTCCCGACGGCCCCCGCGCGCCGCCCGCGCGTCGCCCCGGCCGCTCTACCTCGCAGGCGGGAGGGACCATAGAGAGCCCGCGGCACCGCCCCCCTCCACAGCCCGAGCCCTCGCTCGCGCGGCTCCCACAATGCACCGCACAATGGCCCGACCGCCGCCACTACCGGGGCCTGAGCGGGCCTGGCGGAGCCCGAGCGCGGCCCGGCCCGCAGCGCGGGGTCCCAAGCGTGGTGAGTGCCAGCTAGGGCCCCGGGGGATAGCGGGGAGTGGGGCGGGAGGTGTCTCTCCGTGCCCGCACCCCGGCACCCGGAGCAGCGGCGCCCCTCGATTCGGGCCCTTCAGCGCGTTCTCCCACACCCCGACTGGGGGCCCCCTCTGAGCCAGCTGGACCCTGGATAGGCCCCAGGATGATGAATACTCTTCTTAGACCT
Source organism: Thryonomys swinderianus (assembly GCA_004025085.1). Classification (NCBI taxonomy): domain Eukaryota; kingdom Metazoa; phylum Chordata; class Mammalia; order Rodentia; family Thryonomyidae; genus Thryonomys; species Thryonomys swinderianus. The sequence goes on along the minus strand of PVIC010001714.1, from coordinate 69,567 downwards.
CGAACCTGTGTCTGGGGGACCCGAAGGAGCCCCACCGGCCCCCTCCTTTCCGAGACCTGGGGACGCAGCTCAGCGGATACCCCACTGTCGACCCCCAAGCTCCCCAGAGACTCAGATGACTCACTGCTGACCTTACAGGGGCCCGGGGTCTGGGGGACACAGATAAGCTGCACCTGCTCCCCTCCCTCAGACACGCCTACCCCGACCCACATAACCCCCTCTTTCCTGCTCCAAAGAGTTTACTCTTTACCTCGTTTTCTTTTCCAGACTTACATAACTCCCTTAGAGGTATCCCTTAAATAACCTGGGCCTGGAGAACCCAAATAAAGCCCTACCTGTAATTCCCTCCCTAGTGACCGTACTCCCAAACTTTAGGCATTTCCCATCAGGCTGCCCATTCTGAGACCCCCCCCCCCCCCCGCCGAAACTCAGGAGAATTTACTTCTATCTTGAATTCCGGAACCTTCCTTCCACTCTTAGTCTTACCCACTTTCTTTTGGTGTCTCTTAGAGACCCAAATAACTTGCTCATAATTCTTTAATAGTCTTCTCATTCCTTCCATCTGTGAGGGAACTCCCCCATTTCATCCTCTCTCTCTAATCCACTCCCATCTCCATTCTTGTGGGGAATTGAAATTCTCAGCCATTCAGTCAGGTGGTCTAGAAGCCAGCTTTGGAGCCAGTGTTTCCTGTAAATCCAGCTCCTTGCTGTGGCCCAACTTGATGGGGAGAAAGGGTCCTATAAGGTGGAGGGAGGATAAGGGGGCAGCGGTGCAAGGGAAGTTAATAGTCTCACCTACAAGTGTGGCTTGGATGCCGGCTTGTGTATTTTTCCACCTGTCAGTCTGAGGCTGTGATAGAGTCCAGCCTTGGGTTTCTAACTCTCCCACCCCAAGGTGAGGCCGCCAGATTGGGGGTGGGGTGGGTATCTATTCGAGTTTCCTCTGTGAAAATGAGGCTATACTGGGTTGCAGCCATTTGCTCAAGGCCTCCCCAAGAGTGGAAGGCAGTAGGGATCCAAGGAAATAGGAATCAAAGGGACTCCAAAAGGGCCTGTCCACACTGACAGAAGAACTAGCAGTCCGAGAGTAAATCCAAGCCTTGTTAATCCTGTTTGATGTTTCTTGGAATGATGCAAGTCATTGAGACTCTTCAGCCGGTCCCTGTAATTTAATTCTCCCACCATTCTGGAGTGCCCTCTGTGTGTGTTGGTGGCGGGAGCTATTCCCACCCCCCACCTCCTGTTCCTTTCAGTTTCCCAGCCAATAGTGTGCCTTTTGAAATTGTTTCTGGTGCCCAGGTCAGATGCCCCCCATTCTATTTATAATTTCCCAGTTGCTATTTTTGGGTTCTGCTTAAGGGAAGATTCTGGTCACCCTAAGGAAAGTTCCTGGGTGTGTTTCCTCCTCGGCAGGTGTTGAATTGAGTTCTTCAGATCCCCAAGTAGCTCTTGGGCAAGAGGGATAAAAGCTATTTTAGGGTAGTCAGTGAAGTGGAGCTGTTAATCCTCTGCGGGTTTCTTTAGTTAAGAACACTTAGAGATTAACCCTTTCCATGCTTCTGGGGTGGGGGTGCTATCTTTCAACAGTATTTTGGGGCAAAGTTGGAGTGTGGCAGCAGAAGGTGGAAACATGCAACTCAATACAAAGACAAAGATAATAGCTCTCTTTTGTTGGGTGCTTTTAGCAGGCTAAACCCAATGCTGAACCTTCTGCATACCTGACTAAAATAATCCTTACAAGTCTGTGAGGTAAGTATTTTTAGCTTTACAGATGAAGAAACAGGCTAATAATGGAGAATGATTGCAGTTTCTATAGAGATGATGTAACATTATAAAACTAGTTTCATCAGAGGGGAGCAGGAATTATGGCAATGACAGAAAACAGGCAGACAGGAACAGTATGTCTGTTTTAGCCTCCAAAGACTAGAGTTTTGGGAAAGCATTCCTATTTTGGAGACTTACTAACAAAGGAAAGTATAATAAAATGACTCGAGGCAAGAGAAAACTCTGGCCCAGGAAATCTACTGGAGGAAGGTAAAGTAGAGGCTGGTTAGAGGGAATGTGCTGAGGGTTATAAAGAAAAAAGGGAAGGCCACTTTCTGGGGAGATGTTGGGAAGGGAAAGAAACTCACTAGAGGCTTGAGAAATAATTCTAAAGGGGAGGGCAAGAAGTACTACTCAGGCACTATGCAGAACAAAGGCAGGTGCAACTTGGATTTCAGAGAAGGCACTGCATGCATTCACACATTTCATGTCACTTTGAAGAGTATTATTTCACTTAATCTTCTAGGAGAAGTTCAGAGGATTCTATTTTAGAAATTGAGGAAAGAGGCTCAGAAAAAAGTAACCTGCTGGTGATTTCATAGCTAGTAAGTGGCAGCTCTTCTGATAGCAAGTCCAAGGTTCTTTCCATGCTACCTCCCCCTTCAGATCAGATGCCAGAAAGAATCTTAGCCTGAAAATATACTGAGTTATACCAGTAACTGGGAGGGATTGTGTTTGTTTTATGGGAACAGGTTCTGTCAGCTTCTCTGTAGTTGTTACCAGTAGAGTACGAGACCAGAGGAACAGCTTTGCAAGGGAAGCAGAATTCTTTCACAGTTTTGCCAAAGAAGGAGAAATCTGAAGGAACAAGCATGATTATGTGAGACAAACTGAGGAATGTTTCTAGATCAGAGAAGTTTGCAAAGGATACAGAGACAGGCAGGCTGGCAGGCAGATACTAGATCCTCAAATGGACTCCTAGGTAGCACTACCACTTTTGGTTATCCAATAGCCTGCTGGTGTCTTTGCAGTATCTTTAAAAAGCCTAGGAAAGTATTTTTAAAGTCCTAACTCCATTAAATGCAGATCAGGTCAAGCACATGGTTCCTGCCTTCCTTTTCTGTTCCATCACTACAACCCCATGATCTCTTCTTAGCCACTACCAGTCTTTTTCCTAGAAGTCCATTATTCACTCTTTCAGGAGCAGTAGGCTAAACTGCTGTGTCTTGTTTGTGCATGTTCAAGAAAATAGATGAGATAGATGTGTGTGTGGGAGGTGGGGTACACACTGTTCTTCTGACTTTATGTGGACTTTCCATGGCTAGGCTTCCTTGGCACATCAACCAGAGAAATGTGACTTCCTTCCCTCTTGCTGTCATTCCCAACTTTCTAAAGGATGAAGTGCATGATTTCAGATATGAAGGGGAAACAGAATATGACTTTGAAGGTATGGGAAATTCCCTCCAAAGTAGACATGCATCCTCGAGCTCACTCTACCCACTTCCAAGGTGCATAGTAATCATCATTGGTATTATAAACAGGTAATTCCACCCTTGTGAAGGAGGAGGATGCTTAAACAGTGTAAGCCAGATGTCAGAGGCCTTTGAGGTTTATAGTGAAGCAGGCAAATATACCATGATGACTTGAAGGCTTAAGCAGTTCTAGTTTTTAGTATTGCCTACCCCACCCTCTCATGTGATTCATGCCTAGTGAGACTGCTTTTGTTCAGATCTTTCTAGGCAAAGCTCCTCTCGTGATGGAGAAATGTTTATCATATTACAGAGTAGTGTTTCTTCAACAAGAGGAATGGTTCCTGAACAGGATATAGTTTATGTTAATGATGAGCAAAGCTCTCTGGGGCATGAACCCGCTGATACTATCATCTCGTTCATGGCCAGTCTGTTGGATGAATGGTCACTGTAAGCAGCAGGTGCTGATAAGCTGAGCAAGCATTCTATGACCCACAGCTAGTTTGTACAGTTGGAGCCCTCCCCAGATTCTTGTGGACAGTCCCGAGACATCTCTTTTGCTCTCTCCACATGGAAAAGCCTCCTGACTAAATTTTTTGTTTTGTTTTGTTTTTGAGACAGGGTCTCACTTTGTAGTTCAGGCTAGCTCTGAGCTCACTATGTAGCCCAGGCAAGCCTCGAACTCAGCAATCCGCCTGTCTCTGCCTCTGGAGTGCTGGGATTACAGGCGTGAGCCACCACACCAGGCCCCTCTTGACTAAATTTTGACCTTCAAAGGTATCCCCCTATTGGAGCGCATTGCATTATAGTTGGGAATGTGTGATGAGCTAGTAAATGTGAATATGGGTCTATTGTCTCCCTAGTAAGTGTGAATGTGGGTCAGTTGTCTCCCTTGTGAAAGTTAGTCTGAAAACTCCCAGCTTTTTCCTCTGAGTTGGTGTCATGATAGGAGTTTTGTCACAATTATTGCAGCTCTCCACCTCTCCTAATACCTTTCTCTCCTAATATTAGGAGAGAAAGGGTCAGAGTTGAAGATTTGGCTACACTACTTTGGAAGTGGTATGAGGCCAGTTTTTGTTTTGTTTTGTTTTGTTTTGTTTTTTGTGGTATGCGGTACCAGAGATCGAATTCCGGCCCTTGTGCTTCCGTGCTTCCAAGGCAGGTGTGGTACCACTTGAGCTAAATCCCTATCCAAACCAGAATATTCTACACATAAGTTAAGCCTGTGAGAATCAACTTGCATTCAATGACTAATTTATTCATCTTAAAGAAAGTTGCAGTTCCTTTTCTAGGTGTTAGGAATATGGAGATGAAGAGGGATAGGTGCTCACAGAGGATCAGTCAGGTGGCAAAGACCAAATTCTAATGCAAGTATATTACTTGTTCCTAATGAAGAAGTTCACACATGCTGAGAATTTGTCAGACCATTCAGATCCTTGTGTTTGGCAGGCTATGCTAAAGAAGCATGGGCTGAGGAAGAAGACCAAGAGAACAGGAGAGGTAGTGGAGGTTAGGGTGGGGCCAGTACTGGTTTAGGAAAAAGCATGCTAAGAGTCTGCTCTTACCTCCTTGGAATCTCCTGATACTGGTTTGCTGCTATGGAGCGCATCTGCCATAGGACTGGCTCTCTCTGTAAATTTCCTAAGTAAAGGCTTCTCTCTTTCCTTTTGGACATTTTATTGCTCCTTAACACCTCCAGGAAGAGGAAAATTATAGAAAATAGAGGTTGGGGTAAGGCAGAGTAAAAGAGGACTGCTGTCTCTGGGATAAATAGAAAAATGGAAAAATAAAGTGAGAAGAAAGTTCAGAGTTTTAGAAGTTTTTAGTGCCTTAGATTATCTTGTTTTGTTTTAGCCAAGATAGCATTAGTAATAGTAGTTACCAGCCAGCACTTACTAGGTGCTTAGCTTTCTGCTGAATAATTTATAGTCATGATATCATTTGATCCTCAGAATATCCTTATGCTATTAGAGATTGTTATTTCTATTTTATAAGTAAGAGACAGATCTGGGAATTAAGTAACTGAAAGCCATACAGCTTCTGTGTAGGAGGGCTGATATTAGAATGGGATCTGTCTGCCCTTGTTCTCATGTTATTGGGGTCTCTAACGAAATGTTCTCATGTTTGTTTCAGGAGAAGAGATTGTTTTCTGAAGGCTGCATTGGAGCCTGTGACAGATCGGAGAGCCTGAGTGGAGCTGATGGGGAGGCTTTCTGAATAACATGGCCCTTCGCCATTAGCCTTGCCATGACCACATTTTTCACCAGCGTCCCTCCCTGGATTCAAGATGCAAAGCAGGAGGAGGAAGTGGGCTGGAAACTAGTTCCCAGGCCTCGGGGCCGGGAGGCAGAGAGTCAAGTGAAGTGCCAATGTGAAATCTCGGGGACACCATTTTCAAATGGGGAGAAGCTGAGGCCTCACAGCCTTCCCCATCCAGAGCAGAAACCGTATAGCTGCCCTCAGCTGCACTGTGGCAAGGCTTTTGCTTCCAAGTATAAACTGTATAGGTAGGTGACACTCCCATGTCTCTTCCTGCTGCAAAGTTCCCACAGGTCAAAGCCAGAGAGGTGCCACTGAATTGGGAGGAGAGTGGTGGTTAATTTGTCCTACAGGTATGCACTAACTAACCATTGAAGTCACTAAGAAGTAATGGTGGTATTTGTGTTTTAAATTCTAGAATCTGGTGGGTACAATAGCCCAGGCAAGCCTCGAACTCAACAATCCTTCTATCTGCCTCCTGAGTGCTGGGATTACAGGCGTGAGCCAACACGCCTGGTACTGTGGTATGTGGTACTGTGGTATGTGGTATTGATTGCTGGTGGGCGTGAGTCACCACGCCCAGCACTGTAGGTGGTTACTGGGATCGAACTCAGGACCTTGTACGTGTGAGGCTGGCACCGGAACCACTGAGCTAAATCTCCAGAACCCAACTGAACATGTTTTAAATACTACTTTCTCTATCTAGTTCTGTCAGGTAAATAATCAGAATGGTAGCCAAAAGTTAGAAATCAGCCGTAAAACTTAAGAAAAGGAGACCCTCTGTTCCAAGCTATAAATTTTTTTTTTTTTTTTTTGAGACAAGGTCTCACTTTGTAGTTCAGGCTGGCCCTGAGCTCACTATGTAGTCCAGGCAAACCTGGAACTCAGCAATCCTCCTGTCTCTGCTTCCCAAGTGCTGGGATTACAGGCATGAGCCACCACACCTGGCACTGTGGTATGTGGTATTGGTTGCTGGTGGGAGTGAGTCTCCACACCCAGCATTGTATGTGGTTACCGGGGAGTGAACTCAGGACCTTGCGCTTGCGGGGCAGGCACCGGAACCACTGAGCTAACCCTCCGGCCCCCAAGCTATAAATTTTAAAGTGAGTGCCAGTTATGGTAATGCAGACCTGTAACCCCAGCACTTGGGAAGCTGAGGCAGAAAGATTAGTGTGAATTTGAGGTCAACCTGAGCTACATAGTGAGACCCTGTCTCAGAAAGGGGGGATGGGTGGGGTTTTAGCTCAGTGGTTCCAGCATCTACCTGGCAAGCAAGGTCCCAAGTTCAATCCCTGTTACCACATGCCACAGTCCTGGGTATGGAGGCTCATTCCTGTAATCTTGGCAGCACTCGAGAGGCAGAGGCAGGAGGATTACTGAGTTTGGGGCCAGCCTGAACTACAAAGTGAGATCCTGTCTTAAAAAAAAAAAAAAAATGCCGGACATGGTGGCTCACACCTGTAATCCTAGCACTTGGGAGGCAGAGACAGGAGGATTGCGGAGTTCGCGGCGGCTTGCCTGGGCCCCATAGTGAGCTCAGGGCCAGCCTGAACTACAAAGCGAGACCCTGTCTCCAAAAAGCAAAAAAAAAAAAAAAAAAAGAATGGAGTTAGCATGACTCAGAGCAAGGACATAGCAGACTCAAGACCAGGTAGCTTCTTGGGCGTGCATTGCTGCTTTTATTGAATCAGCCTGCTGCTCAGCTGATTACTTTTATTCCTATGGAGTTCCCGGTGCCTTCTGGGTCAGCTGCTTTTCTGAAACGTTTTTAAGTCCCAGAAGCCCTACTAAAGTGAAGTAGAGTGTGAAAGCCTTGGTTAGGGCTTTGATAAGGAGAATGCCTGGTGAAAGCTGTTTTCATTTTATCCTTACTTTTCTCAAGAAATGTGGATTTGTACTTACAGATGAGAAAGAGCAGCCAGATGAACAATCATCTAACCATCCGTCTATTGAATTATTATTTATTGACCTCTTACAGACCAGGCACAGTGCTCATTGCTAGAGATAGAATAATGAGCCAGATGGATTGGGATGCTGGGCCTTCCTGCTAGTAGAGGTAGATAGTAAACAAGTAAATACATCAACAAAGAACATAAAAGCTTCAGTCTTCATCTGGAGAACAGGTGTAGGAAGGAACTAAAATGGTCAACAAGGTAGTATGGAAGCAAAGGTTGCCCTCAGGGTTCTTCTATATCTTAAGGGAACCTTAGTCAGGTTTATTCTCTTAGACTTTCTCAGTGACAATAGATGCCAGTGGGAAGCTACTGGAATGGTCTAGTGTAGGACCTGAGAGCGTGGATATAATTCACTTGGGAATTTAGGTGAATTCATAAACCTGTTTGGGCCTTAGTTTCTTAATCTGCTGTAGAAGGAAGTAGTCTGGGTCATTTAGCACCTCCCTCTCATACATTGTCTTATCAGTTGTCATAGGAGGCTGATAACAATCCACACTGGCATGATCATGCCCTTGTAGCTGAGGATGATTTTCCAGGTAGAGTCACTGACTACTGTACTACATGTATTAGGTTAATACTGTGTTAGACAACTGTGGCATGCTTTGAGTAAACCCAGGTCTCAAGAAGGTCTGTTTTTAACCCTGTGTGTTAACCTCCTCATCTATAGAGCAAGGTTAATGACACAGCTAACACAAATACTCCATTATATCCAACATCTGACACAGCTAACACATGCCTGGCAAATGGTGGGTCTTTGAGTTCTTCTTGAGTTGATTTTAAATGGATATGGGACTGGGTTGCGATTTCCAGGTTTTTTATTTTTTATTTTTTTGAGACAGGGTGTCACTTTGTAGTTCAGGCTGGCTCTGAGCTCACTATGTAGCCCAGGCTAGCCTCGAACTCAGCAATCCTCCTGCCTCTGCCTCCCAAGTGCTGGGATTATAGGTGTGAGCCACCACACCGGCTATTTTTTAATATAAGTTTTTGAAGATGAAATACATTCACATAATTCAAAATTCAGAGAGTGCCAAAATATGTACCATAAAAATAGTCCAGGGCCGGAGATTTAGCTCAGTGGTTCCGGTGCCTGCCTCACCAGTGTAAGGCCCTGAGTTCGATCCTGGTAGCCACATACCACAGTGCTGGGCGTGGTGGCTCACGCCTGTAATCCCAGCACTTGGGAAGCAGAGACAGGAGGATTGCTGAGTTTGAGGCTTGCCTGGGCTACAATAGTGAGCGCAGGGCTAGCCTGAACTACAAAGTGAGACCCTGTCTCCAAAAAAAAAAAAGTCCATTACACCCATCTATAAGCTGTCTAGTTCATCTGTAGGGACCAGTGATGTCAGTTTCTTATATCTCTTTCCAGAAATGTTTTAAGCAAATGTGTATTTATTCCCCCTTCACATGCTGTATGCCATTCTCTGCACTATTTTGTTTCCCTTTTTCTCCATATCTAAGGAGCTTGTGTCCTAAAGATACATATAAAGTTGCTTTATTTTTTAAATACTTGGGTCATTTTATAGACTTGGCATTAGTTATGTAACCAGTTCCAGTTGATGAATTAGTTATTCAGATTATATCTGATTTTTTGTTACTACAAACATTGATGCAAAGACAGCAGTACATAACTGGATTTAGCAGATAACTATATAATTAGCATGGCACTCCATAACATGGCTCTATTGTAGTTTTTTGTCGTATTAACCTGTTCGTTAATATATTAGTCATCAGGTTAGCTCTTATGATCACCCGATTTTGCTTTTTCCCTTGTCTTCCATCCCTGATACCAGGCACATGGCCACCCACTCAGCCCAGAAACCTCACCAGTGCATGTACTGTGATAAGATGTTTCACCGTAAGGACCATCTGCGCAATCACTTGCAGACCCACGACCCCAATAAAGAGGCCCTCCACTGCTCCGAGTGTGGTAAGAATTATAACACGAAGCTGGGCTACCGTCGCCACTTGGCTATGCATGCTGCCAGCAGCGGTGACCTCAGCTGCAAGGTGTGCCTCCAGACCTTTGAGAGTACCCAGGCCTTGCTAGAGCACCTAAAAGCCCACTCTCGCCGGGTAGCAGGTGGTGCCAAGGAGAAGAAGCACCCCTGTGACCACTGTGACCGGCGGTTCTATACGCGTAAAGATGTGCGGCGGCACCTAGTGGTACACACAGGTCGCAAGGACTTTCTGTGCCAGTATTGTGCCCAGCGGTTTGGCCGCAAGGACCACCTGACGCGTCATGTTAAGAAGAGCCACTCTCAGGAGCTGCTTAAGATCAAGACAGAGCCAGTGGACATGTTAGGCCTACTCAGCTGCAGCTCCACAGTCAGTGTGAAGGAAGAGCTGAGCCCTGTGCTGTGCATGGCCTCTCGGGACGTAATGGGGGCCAAAGCCTTTCCTGGCATGTTGCCCATGGGCATGTATAGTGCCCACATCCCTACTATGCCCAGCACGGGCGTGCCGCACTCCTTGGTACACAATACGCTGCCCATGGGTATGAGCTACCCTCTGGAATCCTCACCTATCTCTTCCCCACCTCAGCTCCCTCCAAAATACCAGCTTGGATCTACCTCATACTTGCCTGACAAATTGCCCAAAGTGGAGGTGGATAGTTTTCTGGCAGAACTTCCTGGGAGCCTGTCTCTCTCATCCGCTGAACCCCAGCCCGCCTCACCTCAGCCGGCGGCAGCTGCGGCCCTCCTAGATGAAGCACTGCTCACGAAGAGCCCCGCCAACCTCTCTGAGGCCCTCTGCGCTGCTAATGTGGACTTTTCCCACTTACTGGGCTTTCTTCCACTCAATCTGCCCCCATGTAACCCACCTGGGGCCACAGGAGGCCTGGTCATGGGCTACTCCCAGGCTGAGGCACAACCCCTGCTCTCCACTTTGCAAGCTCAGCCTCAAGATTCCCCAGGAACTGGTGGACCACTGAACTTTGGGCCTCTGCACTCCTTGCCTCCTGTCTTCACTTCTGGCCTAAGTACTACCACCCTGCCTCGTTTCCACCAAGCATTCCAATAGCCCCCACGGAGGCCCTCAGCTCAGTCTTTGGTCTCTCACAGAGCCTGAGTACCCTCCCTGCCCGCCTCCCCGACAAAGGCAGCTGAGCTTTCAGAGCTGGGTTCAAAACTTCCAGTGTCTGCATGGAGCACTTGGCTTGAGGGTTCGGGCTCCAGGATTGATTCCAGGGGGAACCTTGAGCCCCAGCGCTGTGGAAAAATCTACTATAGGACTTTCAGGTATTTTTACTTTTATTTTTTTGATCTGAATTGGGAGCCACACTTAGCCTTCTCCTACAAAGTGTCAGAACCTCCACCTCTTTGGAGGAGGGGGAGGCCTCTTGGAGACACAGAGAAAATTCACCTTGGATGACCTCAAGAGAAATTGCTGAAGAAGCCTGTTGTCTGTTCCAGCCTTCAGACTCCACAGCAGTTAGTTGGTCAGGCCCTGCTGTGGAAGGTCACTTGGCTCCATCACTTGCTTCCAAGCAGCAGGAAGGAGAGAAGGCTTCTATTCTTCCCGACCATCCCCATCCCCACTATACCAACAGCTCTGTTTTCAGTCAGTGTTGTCCAGCAACGGTACAGTTTACACATTCGTCTCAGACACACCATTTCACCTCCCTTGCCACACTGTTAGCCTTAGAATGATTGCAGTGAACACTGTTTACACATCGTGAATCCATTCCCACCAGTCCATTTCAGTTGGCACCAGCTGGAACCTGTTGGTACCTGGTGTTAACTGGAGACCTGTTTACAAGGCGGAGTCGGGTCTTGCTGACTTCTCTTCACTTGAGGTCACATTTTTCCCCCGTGGGGAAATAAACTGACTTTTGGAACTGCTTCAGTTTCTGCCATCTTCCATGACTGGATCTGTTCCTGCCTTCCTTGGCAATGTCCACAGGAAACAGGCAAGAAGATTGGAGCAGCTTTCTCACAGGTCTGTTTTTCTCCAAGTCCATCATGACTCCCCTCATCACCCTTTTGAACTGGAGAGGGGAAGAAATGAAAGCATGTCCATATCTATCACCTCCCCATTCCTTAATTCCCACTCAGAATATTATGAGCTGTTATTTGTCTTGGAAGGAGGGACTCTGGGTTTTAGGCTTGTGGGAACAGCAGAGGGAATGAGCTCATTTGTCTCCCTCCTGCCTGCCCCTTTTTCACAAAGTTGTGGAATCACTATAAGTTTTCAGAAATCTAGGACTGGACATATAGTTGAGTCCTAATCAATCTAATCATTGTTGTTTCCCATACCAAAAATTTTCTTATCCACAGTGTTGCTCATCTCCTCCACTTTGCAGTCCCCATGGACACAGGGCCACTGTGAATAGGCTTCTAAGAACTTCTACCTTCTCATGGTCCCCCTCAGTTTTACCCCTACTATCTGACAAGGTTTTTTGCAAGAAGTGATTAGTTCTCTTGAGTTATGGGGCTCCCTGGCACAGACAGCATAGCCCTTACCCAGGACCCAGCCAGACCCCAAAGCCTGCTTCATCTCAGTTTCGCATGGGCTCTTCCCACGCATGGAAGGAGGCAGCTCAGGGACCACTGTTGTGGGACCCTCTTGAGATACCTCCTCTGATTCAGAAACACACTTCTACCTCTTCACTGTTAGCTTGTACAGATGCAGCCAGCAGTTTCTGGGCACTTCTTTCACTGGTGCCCCATGCTGGCCTCTCCATTAGGGTTTCAGGACAAACTACCTAGGAACTGCCTCACCTTCCTACAGGCCTCCCGCCCCCTTCCACCTAGACTCATTTCCATGTATCATCAGGAACTGAGCAGGTCAAGACCCAGGCTTCTGCTTTAGCCCAGGTCGGTATCCTTATTTGAGGTGAAAGCCTTAAAATTTAGCTCCCTGGCCCTTGATTGAAGGCAAAACAATGAATAATTGACTGTTTTGATTTGGCAAGGTAGCTTGCAATACTTTTTCAAAAGTATAACCAGATATAAAAATGTCTGGCAAGGTTAACATCAGTGTAGATGATTTGCTTCTAAATGTTAGTTTCAATGAGTCCCAGGGACTGTTTGTTTTTTGTTTTTTTTTAAAGTGTCTACCTTGGTACACAGCCACCGCCTGCATGCTGTGCATGTTAATGGGACTCGTATTATAGGAAATGGTATGTGAGAATCCAAGCAGGACTTGTTGCTGCCATTCTCCTTGTATCTGGTCTTCACTAGACCCAGTAACCCTCTCGCCTTGCCTGCTGTCTTCCCTGCACCCTCAGTTTCTAGAGGTAGTTGGGCCCGTGGCCACAGAATATAAAGTCCTAGGCAGTTAGAGGAGTCTTCTCTGCCTGCCTTTTCCTGTCCCTTCCTTGAATTCCCTTCGTAGAGATGCTTTGCAATTCACAGGACAGGCAGAACAGCTATTTAAAATCTTGTAACTGGGCCCTTGTCCCTGTTTCTGTGTGTTCACTGTCCCTGTATCATTCTGTCTTTCCCTTCCCATGCTTCATTTCCCTCTCCCTCCTTCCTACCTCTCCTTTAGTGCTCTCACCATCGCTAGTTTTCCTGTCACTGTGAACTTTGCTGATGCAGAGGAACATTATCAGTCTTTACCTTTTATGGACCATAAACTCCCTGCTGTTTATTAAGCCTCTGTCTACTCCAAATGCCCTCAAAAAGCGCCCCCTTTGAGGGGCAGCCCAGCTGTTTAAAGGATAAGAGTAGCTTTATCTTATACTCAGTACCCAGATATACTTCAGTAACCCTACTGAAGCCACCAGAGCCTGAGAGACACCTGCCAGGGCAGGAGCCATGGCATGTGGAACAGACCAAGGACCAGAAAAGAGGAGTGATGTTTCCTCTCTGCACCCCTGTTCCAGACTCTGTCAGCAGTGAGCTGACCTGTCCAGGGCAGGCACCTCCCTCCCTGCATAGTATCTGCTCAAAGCTGAGTGCACTCCTGGGCCCAGCGGCTGGCAACCCTCTGTGTTAGATCAAAGGATCTCTGCCCTATCTCAAAGAGGTGGAGGCAGGGGAAGATGCACCGGAGTCTCCCCACCCCCCAACTTTTTACAAATGCCATTTGTTGATGGAAATCTGGGAAGCAGGTGTGATTACATTTTTGCTCATAGGTATTGTTCTAAGTTGAAATTTTCCCACTGCCCTAAATTTTCCCTGGTGTCCCTTAAATTCCCCTTTCCCTTATTGATAGTTGATTTTTCCTACCCTCCCTCAATCTTTCCTCTTATCTAGAAGCTGTTTTTAAGCACGATTTTTAAAAACAGGTAATATTGTACATGATCAATATTTTGCTTTTTAACAAGGATATTTATGTAATAAGAAACTTTGCCTTAGGCAGGTATTGGCCAGAAAAGTCCAGATTCCTCTGGGACCCCCACCCTGGCCTCTCCTGGAGCTCTGAACCTGCTGTGGAAGGAATTGGCCATGACCTTCACTACTGGAGAGTAGGGCCTGTGGCGAGGGAAAGGGTTGTTCACTGTGATAACTAGTGCCTCGGAGTAGGGCTGTATAAGCGTCCAGGCCAGTTGCTTCTGGTTTCAGCTGACTTCCTTCGCTCACTGCCCCTCCCCCACCTCTCCACCGCATATTCAGCACTAGGACAAACACCGTTTCTCATGCTCTCCTCCCTCCGAGTGGCTGAGGCTTTGAGGCCACTTTCTAAACGCCAGATTATTTAAACAGAGAAAAATACAAGACAAAAATCTTCTAGCACTTTGTAAACACAGTGAATAACCTCTTGGAGTATTTTTGGCTTTATATAAAACAAGGTTTTTAATTGTAAAATAAGTGCCATTAGAAAATGCACAGGGCGTTATCTTTGTTAAGGTAGATTTTTTCAATGTTTTACAGAATTACATTTTCAAAAAAAGTTTTATAATGAAGTTGTTTATTAAAAACTTCTGAATGATGTGTTTGGCAGTTGTGAACCTGTCTGGGAAAGGGTTGGAGTGACTGGGATTGGGAAGAGCTGAAATCGCTAGCCAATTTAGAATCCAAGGTGACGACGGGGGAGTGTAGGGCGAACAGAAACAACTGCTCACATTAACATAAGTTTTGTACTTGGCAACAAAGGAGTGATTTTAATCAATGTCTTTGGTAAGTATTATGTGCCATTCTGTCAGTTACTCTCAAATGGAAGAGTCAGAAAACCAAAATTGGATTGACTTTAAACAGTGAAGTTTCATGTAACTGAAAATGCCAGATACACTACAATCTTCAGGTTGGGTTTGATCCAGAGGTTCGAATATAGTTGACCTCGGTATTCCTGTTTCTCTCTGCTCTGTATTGTGTAGCTGTGGCTTGATCCTCATGCCCTACCTTGGTTCTCCCCTTGTGGAGGAAGAGTGGAATGCTGCCATTATTCCAGACTTGTCGTTTACATAGTACTGGCCAAGAAGAGAACCTTTTTCAGGCTTTTGGGAGAAAGGAGTACTTTTATTCTCAGAAGCCCCAGGAAGCATCCTGTTTGAATGGCTTTTATGGTGTTCTGCGCCCTCCTAAACCAGTTGTCAGTGACAAGACACAGGGAAGAGTAGTTTCTCTATGCGAACTGGGGGTACTTTTAGGATGGGAAATGAGTGCTGGTTCCTCAAGAAAAGATAAAAGTCTACCATAGTCACCCACTGCCCAGAGTGTTCAGGTGGTGACAAAGCCAGGACCTGGCCTTACCCACATTTTTATCCAGTCTGGGTTTATATGGACTCAAGGGGCCAAGTGGTTTGTCCACCTTAATTGTTTGCCAGTCTTTTGACAGAGATAGTTGTCCCGATCCTGGGCCCCACTTTTTGTGCTGAGATGCTTCCAGTATGGGCTGACCTTTTGGTGGCTGGATCGTGTCCAAGGCCAAGTAATGCAAGTCACTTGGAGTCCAACCCAAGAACTTGTGAGGACATTAGCAAGTATTAATATGCCAATGTTGGGTGTACAAGGGCAATGGGTTGAATCTTCATCTCTTTGGCTTTCGACTTAACATGTTCACTGTCTTTCCTTGTGAGTCAGAACCCCAGCTAGAACCTAAAAGAAATCTACTGTGCTCTCTGAATGGTGTAAACCCCAGGATAAGTCTTGGGAACCCAGAGAAGTTAGTATGTCCACTAGACAGAAGAGGCCGAAGGCTTTGGAGGAAATGACTGGCTTCCAGGAGGCATATGGACCCCCAAGAGACCACACATTTGGGGTTGAGACTATACCTGTGGGATCATAGATTGCAGGGCTGGTCTGCCCTGGCTTTTCATCTCTACAGGTATAGACGGCACTTCACTTTGTGGCCAGTACTGAGCAAAGGGTGTCTCTGGGCCTAAGACAAGGTGAAGCAAGGTCCACCTAGCTTCAAACTTCCAGCTCTCCTGAACCAAGCAGATGTCCATTTGCTCCTTGGTTTTCAGTGGCTTAAGACTTTCATACCTTAGCTCCTTCTGCACTGATCTTGTTTTCTCTTTTCTCCATGTAAATATTTTAAACACCTTTATGTGCCCAACAGTTACCGTTACCTGAGGCCCCCCAGTTTGTGGACATTTCTTGCAAGAGACAACTCAGGACCTCTGCCTGTACTTGAGTAACCACACAAGGTACAAGTGCCCTACTATTGCCCCAAGGCACCAGAGTGTGAGAACCCAGTTAGGGATATTGCCTGGCTTGGTGGCTGTTACGAGGGGATCATGATCATAGGGGGTTGGTCCTATACCCTGCACTTGCTCCGTGCTGCCTATTGCTTAATGTACTAACCGTGCACTTTTTTCATTTAGTTATATATTTATTTATTTTTATTGAGCTAGGATCATGCTACAGTTGTGCTCAGGCTGGTGCTGAACTCACTATGCAGCCCAGGCTGACCTCGAGCTCAAGGCAATCCTGCCTCTGTCTCCCTAGTGCTGGATTACAGGTGTGCACCACCACGCCTGGCACCCCTGGACTTTTGCCACCTCCTCACCTCTATTTGGTAGGTAGACCCCGCGACTCTGCCAGAACTCTTCTAGATCTTTAGTCTCATCCCCTAACCCCACCCCCAGCGAAGAGACCCTAGCAAATCACAAATGGCAGAGTTGCGAGGGATGGAGCGCGCGCTGTGAAGGATGAAACTGCTCCTCACCTCTGCGCCCCGCTTGTCAAGGAATTTGCAATCTGTTGGTCACCCAGATCCAGCGGCTTTCCCAGGGCACAAGGTGCAGCGGCCCTGAAAACCGCTGCGTGCCAGCGTCGGCCGGCCGGTGCAAGAGGGGCGCGTGCTCCTGGCCATAGCAACCTGGACTCCAGGAGTGACAGAACGTGGGCAACCCGATCTTGCAGGGTCCCACCTAGACCTCCCCACCAGTCCCAGGATGTGAGGAAGTGGCCTTCACGCCCACTGCTCAGAGCGTGGAATCTGGCCGGGGCAGCGATGAGGCCTCGGAAGCCTGAGGCACAGAGCAGTGCGGGGCTCGGAGGGAGCCAGGGGGAAGGTCGCCGAGGTGACGGCTGAGGAGGGTGCCATCTTCACAGAGGAGGCAGCACAGGTGGCCGTGAAGCAACAGGCAGGGGAAAAGCAGCTGGAGGAGGAAAAGTTGGAGGTAGACACGTAGAGGCTCAGGAGAACTCGGTGCCCTTGTACCTTGAAGGCCTAATTGTGGACCCAGTGGAGGCCATTCAGTGGTACCTGGAGTGGCCAGGCTGACAGGGCACCGGGTCTGGCACAGGTTTGGGAGGATGCACCTGTAGCACTTGGCTCGTGGGAACTTCATCATTCACAAAATTCCGGGCTTTTGGATTACTGCCTCCCTGAACCACCTGCAGCTGGCAACCATGATCAGCCCCGGAGATGAAGACCTGCCAGGACTGGTTACAAGTTCCTCTTTTGCAGCAACCCCTATTTCCCAAACAAGGTGATAGTGAAGGAGTATGAGTGTAGACCCTCAGCCTGGTGGTGTGGATTGCAACTTGCACCAGATGGCACCGGTGCCAGGAACCCCCTGCTGCAGTACAGCAGGACCTCTGACATGTCTGAAGTTTCTTCAGCAGCTTTTCACAGCATAGCTTTACAGAGACTGACAGCGTTGCCCAGATTGTTAAAAATGACCTGTGGCTCACCCTCCTGCAGTGCTACTTGGTGGCGTTTAGGGCCTCCAAATCTAGGTGAGGCCTACAGAGGTATCCCACAGAGGCCTCTGCCAGACCTGCGTGTTTGGGTCTGGCTAAGGTCTTACCTGGGATCAGGCACCAGCGTGACTCTTTCTGCCTCCTGTGGACCTGTGCTTAGGCAGCCAGTGGGCACTCTGCTGTTGCCTTTTCTCTCATGCACTTTGGCTCCCTGGGATGGTCAGTGGACTCAGCTGCAAGATTGGCCTACGTGACCAATCTCTGTTGTTCTCATGTGAACTCCATGCTGTCCCAGTCAGCATCACGTCTGTCACACACTATTGTATTTACAACGGGCACTCAATTTTGTGGACTTGTGCTGTCATTCTCTTCATGGCCTGGACCTACCAATGACCTAGCCTTCCCACCCATCTTTGTTTTGACGCGGGACCCACAAGGGATCAAGGAGGACCAGTGCCTTTTTGAGGCCTCGTACTCAAAGTCACAGCATGACAGGCTTCACATTCATGCCCACTGAGCCCATGATAGTCCTACCCTGGCTATGGTGTCACCCAAGACAAAGTGGAGCATTTGGTGCTGGCTGCCAGCTAATCGTGGGTATTGCATGGCCTCAGGACATCTGGCAGAGTGGACCACCAGGTGATGGAGCATGAGTGAGGTCAGGTATATGAGGCAGTGGGCAGAGCATTCACTGTGATCACACTACTTTTCTGTCCTCATTTATCCTGGTGTTGACTTGTGAAAGGCTGTGCTGTGCCTCACCAGTGCCTGGCTATCAACTTTCTGATGAGTTGTGCCCAGGCCACCATTAGCCTGTTGCCTGTCCCAGGTCTACAAGGATCTCAAGAACTGCCTCTGGACCCAGGGCCACCGCCAGTGCATGGAGAGTATCTAATCTCCCGTAGTCTCCACCAGGCTTATATATCTGGGCATGTACTCGAGGCAGGACAAAGATGGGATCTCTCCAGCAGCTTGTTGTCCTCAGCTGGACCCACACAGAATCCAAGCCCTTTGCCATCTCCTGTGCCCGTTTTTAGGCCTCAGGTTGTATGTGATGGGGGAGGGGTTTCTGGCCATGGGGGCTATCTCTACAGGCCCAGATATCATACCATTTGTCATTACAGTGACAGTTCAGAAACAAACTGCCGAAATAAGGATTTTGCAGATACCCAAGTAGATAGTTTCTTGAATTCACCTGTCTCCAAGAGTGAGAGCTTTCCTACAGGCTGTCAGCACTCTGTTCCTTTGCCCTACCCACCGTTAGTGAGGCCTAGAATCTTCAAAGTGGGGGACAGTGCAGGGCTAATGAAGAGAGACCAGGAAATCCCCAAGGGCAGGGTAGTTAATCATTTCATTTTATATTGTGTTTTTGAGAAGAACTTTAGCCCTCACTGTTCTCCCTCCTCCAGGTCTACACTCCTTCCCCTGTGTGAATTGTACATGTCCGTAGGTACAAGAGCTGAGCTGCCCTTCTCTCTCTCAGTCCCTCCCCAATCGTCTTTGGCCCATAGGGTTGTCCATGTGCATTTCATTTCAGGAGACGGATGGTGGTGACCCTGTCCAAGGCCCTTTCCATGTAAGGCTTTATCTTTTGCTCCCTGGCCTGGGAAAATAAGAGTGGGGAGCAGTGTGCGTGAGCCAGTGCCAACTGGGAAGGAGGGAGGAGAACCCCCTGATTTTTGCTAGCTTTTCTGAAACCAAAATATTCTATAAGTTAGGGTAACAGAACATTGCAACTGTAGGGGTCTTCTCTTGTTCAGTAAGACCTTGTGTGGGTGGAAACTTCACACTTTATTCTTTTAATTTTGCTACTTTCAAGTAAGACCCTATGAATCACTTTGTCTGAGCCCACTGGGAAGTTGAGCTATAGAGATACAGACCTGCTTCTTGCTGAGAACATTATAAAACTGCCAGTATAATTATTCCGTGCCACATGGAAACTTACGCGATTGTTCGTGAATGTTACCAAGTTGTTACACCCTAATACTATAACCTTTCTCAGAAGTAATTTGAAGAAGGTGTTTTTCCAGGACTTACCGCTAGAAGTTGTTACCATGTCGGACCAGGGATGTAGCTCAGTGGCACCATGCCTGCCTGGGAAATGCAAGGACCTGAGTTAAATCCCCAGTACTAGAACAAAACAAAACTGTTACCACGTTTCCAGAGAATAACCTCCAGAAAGAAGTCTAACTGATGGTCTTGATTCTGTGCCCTGGTGGGTGGCCATGTTGCAACTGACATCAATTTAATGACACTGCTGCTTCTCAACAGAGAAGTATTCATGGGGTGGCTTTGTGCAATCAGAAGAAGATTGCTAGCACTTTGGTCTTCTATATGTATGATGGAAAAGTAAAACCTTTTTAGTCTAGGGAAAAAAACTTAGATCATATTATTCTCCATCAAAACCTTATCTTGGCAAACAAACAAATGAGAAATAATGCACATGCAAACTCTACTGCAGCGAACAAAGCCCTGCCTTTTCTAGTCCCTGTCCGCATCCCTGCTCCACTGCCTATTTGCTTGCTGTGCTCCCCACACACTGGCCTCTGCTGCTCCCTGAATACAAGAAGCATGCCCCTCCCTGCGACCCATGGGACAAGCTTCACCATTTGTGCACTCTCTTCTCGGTCTGGAATTTTCCTCCTGCAGATACCCACATCTTTGGCTCCCTTAATTCATTCTGGCCTCAAACACCATTTCTTCAGAGGTTTCCCTGGCTGGCCCTTCATGATTTTCACTTGATCACTTTTAACTCTGAAATAAACTCGTTTTCTTCGTCTCACATGAATCAGGAGAACAGGGGTGTCTGCTGCTTTCCCCTGCGTGGTTTGGTGTCCAACATTTCAAAATCCCCTGTAGGAGTGAATGACTACCCAAAAGTTTTGACGTGCTGCTTGAGGTTCTGAAGAGGTGGAGAACAACAGGTGGTTTCTGCCCAAAGAATTTCATTTGAGGCGGGGCTGGAGATTTAGCTCAGTGGTTCTGGGGCCTGCCTTCCAAGTGCAAGGGTCTCTGATTTGATCCCCTATTAACCACATACAACAATACCAGGTGTGGTGACTCAAGCCCACCAGCAATCAGTACCTCATACCACAGTGCTGGGTGTGGCGGCTCACACCTGTAATCCCAGCACTCAGAAGGCAGAGGCAGGAAGATTGCTGAGTTCAAGGCTTGCCTGGGCTACATAGTGAGCTCAGAGCCAGTGTGAACTACAAAGCGAGACCCTGTCTCAAAAAAAATTTAAAAAATAAAAAATTTCATTTGAGGGAAAGGTAGGATAATTTCTCATCTGGAAGTGAAATGGATTGCTTCTAGTAATTGGATCAAGACACGAGGCCAAACTGGCATGTAACAGCCCCCCACCCCACCCCAGAAGTCAGAACCTGACCAAGTCCAGCTTGGCTGTCATTCACCTCAAGTGTATGTGATGTGAGAACAGAGGGTTGACATTTTCCTGAAGGTGGAACACGAGACTGCCCTTTGCAAAGTGAGTAAAAATTTAGAAAGTGGGGTTGGAAAAGCGAATTCCTGGCAGAGGAAACAGCACAAGCAAAAGCACTGGAGTATGGAAATGGGATGTTCAGGGCTCAGCATGACATGTGGCTGCATGGGAGGGGCAAGCCTGGACGGGTAGGTTGATGCCACCTTCTAAAACCAGGAACTCAGAAGGCCAGGTCCAAAGCTTTATCCTGTAGACGCGGGGAGAGGTATCAGGGTGGTTCAAAGGTGAGATGGTCTCAGAGTGCAGCTAGAGGAAGAGTCTGCAACTCTAGATCTCACGTCTTCACTCTGAACCTAATCCATCCCAGTAGGCTGCTGCTTTTCCAGGAAACACTCCCATGATTGCTCCCAGCTCCACATAATTTCTGCCACCTCCCAAGTGCAGCTTAAATTCAGAATTTTGATACTGGGGCCTGGCTGGGCTGCAACCTCTGGGTTTCTCTTTTGTGCAGACAGCTGTCCTTGACACTCCCAGGGGGACCAGGCTACACTTCTAGGCATCCTGGTGATCCTGGAAGCTTATGCCCCAGGTGGCTTCCTCGCTGTGCCTGGTATTGGCAGACACACTTTGGCTCTTCCAGCCCACATCTGGGCCCAGCTGTATTACCTGTGCCCTCAGCTTTTAGATAGACAGTGGTCTTTAGTAAAAAAGACTTACCTGCTCTTCCTGCCACATGGTCAGGAGCATCTTTCCCTTGCTCTGTAGCAACTACATATCCCTCCACCTTTCTGGGGTATGAATCTCATTCTCAGAACCCCATTTTGCTCCTCACTCATTTGGCTCTGAGTTACTAATGTGTCTGTCCATATGTCTTAGCACCTCCCCTCTACTGTGCACTAGCACGCCCCTCTGGTCCCTGCCGTGCGCTAAAAGGTCTAGTAGACACAACTTGAGGCTAAAGAGCAGTGATGATGATCCCCATTGTGTAATGGGCATCTCTTCCGTACCGGAGGCTTGTGTGCATACAGTGGCCACAGCAACTCCCTAAACCTGAGTCAGGCCATGTCTTGCTCCAGTCTGACACAAGAAAGGCCAAATGGCTCTGCACATTCTGTAAAGGTCTTATGATCCAACCTCTGGTGACCCCTCTTGGATGCTCTCTAGCTATACCAGTCTCTTGCTTCCTATACCCTCTATCTAGAACCTTCTCTGGATTTCTGCACGACTGGTTCCCTGCTTCTTAAGGCTTCCCAGCTCAAATGGACCTTATAATATTTGAAAAAGAGAATTTTACCTCCTCAGGGAAGCCTTTCCTAACCTCTTTCTAGAAGTCACCCTGTAACTGTCCCTGTTCTTTGATTTGGATTATGTGTAAGCATTTAGACCACCTGCTGTTATGCTGTATATTCATTTATCTATCTTTTTCTCTTACTGCTGTTTTACTCACTGTTTGGTCCCCTTATCTAGAATCAGGCATGGCACAGTGGGAGACTCAGTAACTGTGGAATTAACGAATGAACCATATCTTTGAGCTACAGGAGGGTCTTCCAGGTGGGCAAGGGGAAGATAGGCTGCCCCAGAAGTGTGCACAAGGGCACAGAAGCCTGCTGAAGTGTCTTCCAGGGCTCAACTATTTCTAGGGACAAGAAGTCTACAATCCACGGAAGTGTTGAAGATGTGACAGTAATGCCCACTGGGCCCATTCTCTAGACCTGCTACAGAGACGGCCTAGCTTACACATGCGCCAGAGGTGGAGCAATGAGGCTGGGGAGGACAACTAACATAAGCCTTGGAACCTAGGGTTTTTGCTCACTTTATCTCAGGCATCAATCTTGTCTTGATGGACTAGAAAAGAACTTTGGATATTATTTTCAATCTCAGAAAAAAATCTGTCCTGAAACTAGCATTACTTGTAATCTGTAACTGCCTTGATTATAGCTCAGGGGACTTTGATATTTTCCTCCAAGGACACTCTTTCAGCAAAAAATTCAAGGAAGTTTCTGGCACCTGCTTGCTCTTGCTCAGCAAAAATAAACCTTGACTTGAGTGGGTGGACTCTGAGGCCCCACCACATGCCCCTGTCAGAGCTGACTCAACTCTCCCTTGTAGGGTTGCATTGCAACAGGGGCCAGTTAGAAGGCAGGCAGGCCAGCCTGTGGCAGCTGCTGCCTGCTTTTGATGATTCCTCACTGTGGTCCTGACCATGTCTTCCCCCAGGGATTGCCAGCAGAGGCTCTCTCCATGCCCAGTGTTCTGGGTGGCTGGCTCAGTGGTGGTGCTTTTGGTTGCATCTAACAGAACCTCTGACTTTAATTGACCTAAACAACAGATTTTTTTTTCCTTTACATAAATATCCAGAGGTGAGATGGGCTTTGGGGCTGTTTGGTTCATCAGCTCAACAGTATTTTCAAGGATTGTGGGCTTCTTCTCTGATCTGCCAAGCTTCACATTGGTTTTTATCCTCAGCTTGGTGCCAAGATGTGGCAGCAGCGCCAAGACTCACACTGAGATATGCTATCACTTTGACTCCTCTTAAAATGAATGAGACCTTTCTTAGGAGGCACTCTATTTCTGGTCTTGTATCACACTGGCTAGAAATGCCTCATGTGCATACTCTTGAATCAGCTGGCAAGAGGGAACAGGATAACCGCTTAAACCAAGGTTGAGGTGGGGGAGTGGATGTCTGCTGCTAACATCAACAGAATAGATAGGATTGTTTTTAGGAATTCCTCCTCATAATGCAGCCCTGCTGCGAGACCCTCCAGATGACACTTTTACCCTGTGACGACCCTTAGGAAATGGGGCATAGGTTTGATAACAAGATGTCTGGACCTAAAAATTTCCTTAAATTGAGCTGTCACCACCTGACTTAAGATTCCTAGGAGGCCTTTTCTTGGGCAAGGAGAGAATAGCTAACTGAGCCCCTGCTGTGCTAGGGGCTTTCACCTAATGCTTAAAAGGTCTTATGCAGAAACCTGGCCTCAGGTAAAAAGGCAGCTGTAGAGAGCTCTCTTTCTAGTTTGTATGAAGAACAGGGGTCACGTTGGCCTGCTCATCTGAGAACGCTCAAAAAGAAAAACCAAACATATGAAACCATGGTCTTCAAGGCTCAGGACGATGAACAGCACAGGACGGATGGAGATGAGCCCTGTGATTGCCCCAACTCACTTCCTTGAGGGTTTTCAGGCTGCAGCAGCAGGAGGGAAAGCTGAATAGAGCTAGTGAACATCACGAGCTAAGTGGACAGGTGAGAGTTTAGGAGACCAAAACCAAGTTCATGGGTGCAAGTTCCAGAAAGGAGAGCACTACGCTGACAGAAGCCTTTGGAGAATGTAGAGAATCCTCTAGTACACAGCTGAATACTCACTTCAGGAGACAGGGAAGGGGTACATTACTAGAACTTCTGCAGTTAAATTCTCGTCTCCTGTGAGCCCCATAGCACATGGCAAATCAATGAATATATACACAGAGGGCCGGGGATTTAGTTCAGGGATTCTAGTGTCTCCCTGGCAAGTGCAAGGTCCTAAATTCAATCCCCAGTACCACATACCACAACGCCAGGCATGGTGGCTCAGGTCTGTAATCCCAGCACTCCGGAGACAAAGGCAGGAGGATTGCTGTGAATTTGAGGCTTGCCTGGGCTACACAGTGAGTTCTGGGCCAACTTGAACTACAAAGTGAAACCTTGTGTCAAAAAACTAAAAAAGAAAAAAAAAAGTACACACACACACAGAAATGGGACTTAGGGAAGAAGCTGAGCTTGGGCCTGATCAGTGCTGCTCTGGCAGCAAACATGAATGACCTGGAACTTGGCACACTTTATTTGGTACACTGGGAGTAACTGGTCACTCAGAGGGCAGCAGATCATACCTGCTAGAACAATGAGGAACTTCTGTTGATTAGGAATTTGTTGTTGATTAGACATTTTCCAGGATGTCTTCAACTGGTGCAATCCTGCCCTGCGGCATCACAGCATCACTGGGTTACTGAGGTCTTAGCTGTGACCTGAGGCGAAAACAAGTTTTGTCTTGATAGCTGGCTTGTAGCCAGGAAGACTAGGCCTAATCATAGTTTTAATTGTGATCTTTCCCCAAAATTATGTAGAAATGCTCCTGACACTCATCAGTACCACATGTGCAGAAACTACCTGATGGGATAGAGAACTGCAAGGAACAGTGAGAGGATATAGTGCCTCTGCTCACCCAGGTGGGTCTGTTCCTACCAGCCATGGCACTGGGGAGCGGGAGTGGGGGGAAAGGCCAGGAAAGTCTTGTCATACCACTGCATAGCACTGATCAGGATTTGAGAAAAAAAAAGTCTTGTGTGTAAGACATAATAGAATTAAACTATTTCCAAGTAACTTAACTGCCCCAGAACAAACCTTAAAAGGACTTACTGGATTAAAAATATACCTATACACTTGACAAGGTAAAATTTGCAACACCTAACAAGATGCAATTCACAATGTCTGCCATGCAAAGATTATCAAACCTATAAAATGGCAGGCAACACAGTCCCTAATGAGGAAAATAAGCAATCAAAACTGACACACAGAGCCAGAGATTTAGCTCAGTGGTTCCAGCGCCTGCCTCACAATCACAAGGTCCTGAGTTCGATCCCAATAACCACATACAATGCTGGGCGTGGTGACTCACACCCACCAGCAATCAGTACCATACCCCACAATGATGGGCGTGGTGGCTCACGCCTGTCATCCCAGCACTCGGGAGGCAGAGGCAGGAGGATTGCTGAGTTCTAGGATTGCCTGGGCTACATAGTGAGCTCAGGGCCAGCCTGAACTACAAAAGGGAGACCCTGTCTAAAAACAAAACAAAACAAAACAAACAAACAAAAAAAACCTGACACACAGTTGGACTAGATGTTAAAATATTTTGATTTTATTCTATAATTCACACACACAGTCATAACTCTCACTTACATGGTCAAAGGTATGTATGCACTTATTTATTTGTTTTGTATTTATTGATACAAGGTCTCACTTTGCAGCTCAGACTGGCCTTGAACTCCAGGTGATTCTCCTGCCTCAGTTTCCTAAAGTGCTGAGATTATAAATGTGTATCATCATAGCTGGCTTTGGACTATCTTTTTAACAAATGATGTTGGGAGAACTGCAGAAAAATGAATTAGGGGTTTTGGAGCTGCTTCCAAGACTATGTTATTGCTAACACTAATGCCATCCCAACTTGATCTTCTGCTGGAGCAGGGTCTGTACGTGTATCGTGTGAGGATACTGCCAGCAAATCCATCAGAGGTAAAGCACCAGGCAAGAGTGCTTTAAAGCACCTGGAAAGAGTGTGCCCCCTAATGGAGGGGTGAAGAACTTTTCAGGCCTGGTACTATGGTATGCCATGAAATCTGACAGTGCTACAAGTCCACTGAGTTGATTTCTATGCTCTCCTTCCCATATCTGGTGTGAGAAATTGCTTAGGACTCTGAAGCAGTTCTCTGCTTCCCAAGTGTAGCTACTGTTGTTTAGCAGGAGACAAATGAGGCTTCTCTGGTTGGTATTTTTTGGACGGGGTTTTGCTCAATTGACAGGTGTGGCTTTGAACTCCCAATTCTCCTGCCTCAGCTTCATGAGCACTGGGATTACAGACATGCATTGCTGTGCTCAGCTCAGTTTGCCTTCCTGCAGACACTGGCCTGTGCGATACCCAAGCTAAATGTGTAAAAATTATGCTACAAGACATCTAATTACCGAACTAAATATTGACAAATGTACTTCACAATCCACTATATTCAATTCCCAGTACCATCAAAACAAGAAAAAGACAAACCACTTTGATGGGAAGCACTGTAAGGAAAATAGTCCTCCCCTGTTCTTCCTGTTACTAGATTCCCCCACCTCCCTATGGTGTCAAAATGTACCTAAGAATATGACTGGGAGTGGAAAATGGTAGAAATAAAGTATTGGGAGTTTTTCAATTTTCCTGTGTATGGATTTTTTAAATTGAATTCTTTATTGGTACAATTTATATACATCTCAAAATCACATATAACATTGGGGAATTTGTACCAGTATATGACATAAGTTAATTCTCATTTTTCATGGATTTTTTTGTTGTTGTGTTTTTTGAGTCAGGGTTCCACCATATCAAGACCAGATTGGTCTTGAACTCCGTGACCCTTCTGCCTCAGACTCTCAAGTGTTGTGATTACAGGAATGTATCACCATGCTAGGCCATGTGTGTAAATTTTTTTTTTTTTGAGACAGGGTCTTGCTTTTGTAGTTCAGGCTGGCCCTGAGCTCATTTTGCAGCCCAGGCAAGCCTCAAACTCAGCAATCCTCCTGCCTCTGACTCCTGAGTGCTGGGAATACAGGCATGAGTCACCATGCCCAGCACTGTGGTATGTGGCACTGATTGCTCGTGGGCGTGAGTCACCATGCCTGGTATTGTATGTGGTCACCAAGAATCAAACCAGGGACCTTGTGCCTGCCAAGCAGGCACTGGAACCACTGAGTTAAATCTCCGACCCTGTGTAAATTTTTAATATAAATGCAGGGCTATAAAATATTAATGCAAATCAAATGTTTCAATGAACAAGTTTCAGCACTTCAACTTTATAAAAATTATAAATAAACTCATTAAAGTTTTCTGGACAACACTAGCACTGCATATTCCTCTTCCTTTGTTTTTTTTGAGAGAGGGTCTCATTATGTAGTCCTGTCCAGCTTTGAACTCAGTGATCCTCCTGCTTCAGCCTCCTGAATGGTGGGATTACAAGAATGCATCATGACACTCACCGCCCTGAGCTCACTATATAGGCCAGGCAAGCGTCAAACTCACAGCAATCCTCCTGCCTTTGCCTCCTGAGTGCTGGGATTGCAGGCATGAGCCACCACGACCACACTGTGGTATGTGGTACTGATTGCTGGTGGGTGTGAGTCACCACGCCTAGTACTGTTGTATATGGCTACCGGGGATAGACCTTGCACTTGCTAGCCAGGTGCTGGAACCTCTGAGCTAAATCCTTGGGCCTCAGTTTGTGTATTTTAAAAACAAGTAAATTTCTTATTGATGCAACTGTTTGGAGCATTTTTACATAGAATGGATCCATTCATTATGTTTTTCTAAGTTTTCCTACAAGTATATACATTTTTTTTTGTTTTTTTGTTTTTCCTTTTTTTTTTTTTTTTTTTTTTTTTTTTTTTTTTTTTTTTTTTTTTTTTTTTTTTTTTTTTTTTTTTTTTTTTTTTTTTTTTTTTTTTTTTTTTTTTTTTTTTTTTTTTTTTTTTTT